>JAVCKV010059203.1:0-22426 GCA_032274145.1 Herpochondria borealis | reverse complement strand
GAGTGGAAAGGGTTTCGAAAAGGCGGATTCGATCGTGTTGGTAATGGTAGAGACTGACTGACTGGCAAGATCAAAGGTCTCCGATTCTAGAATGAGGGAGGGAGGGAGGCTGGTGAGCGATACAATAATCACATTGAGGAAGACTTGCGGCGATCACAAAATCAAGGCAATTTGGCAAGTACAGCTGAGCAAGCAAATCTACGCACCTGTCGCAGCTCGAATGGAGGCTGCAAGTCCATGACTGGTCATGATGGCTAACGCTTGGTTTGGGAGCGGATCACTCAGTTGACGTAGCTTGAGCGGGGGTCTGCGGTTAGACTGGGAAATCTCATGGTCATTCTGCAAAGATCTTGCGCGCGGAAATCAAAGATACCGACGGTACGAGTACAAACCTACGTTACTGATATACTAACATATTACTAGGTACAGGAATGGAATACTTGTGCACTGAACGTGACTACTGTCCATATACTACTGTCGCCTTGCAAAACCTCTGACAAACTCAAACTCTTTCAGCTTCCACCATGACGGCAGAGGGCAGTCTGTTCCATCGTGTTATATAACTGAAGCAAGTTTCCTTCCCTGCGGGACGTAGCCATTTTATTTGATTGTGTCGCCATCATGAACACGAAGGATGGGCTTGTTCAACTGGATGAGTTGGTTGTCATGCATGAAATGTTCTTGCAATCCCTGACCAAGCGCAAGGCACTCGTGGCGAAGCAGCGTCAAGGCATGGCGACGAAACTCCAAGAGCATGTGGATACTCTAGAGGAACTTCAAAATAAGGAGGCTGGATTGGATCAAGGAATGAGACAACACATTCAGCTGCAGCAAGAGTTGACCATCAAGTTGTCCAAAAGTGAAGCAATATTGGGACGCAATGCATGTGTCGAGTTGGAAGCGGAACTAGAGATGAAGGAGGAAATCAATAACCAGGATAGTATCAAGAAGGATACAGGAGAAGCAGAGGTGGAAAGCCAAGGCAGTGTCAAGACCCAAGAGGACGTGGTGGTAGATCTCAAGGGCGATGATGAAATGGTAATGGCTTCTGCTGAATCAACCTCCAAGAAACGAAAACACCCTGAATCCTCGTTCATGTCCTCGAAAATTAATCAGAAAGCCTTGTTGGCGCCCAAATGGCTCAAAGCGAAAACAACCAGTAGTTTTCTCAGCTTGCATTGGCTCGTAGACGGTCCGCGACTGGAGCGTATAATGGAGTTGCAACTACAGGAGGACAGGACTGATCCCAACGCCACACGTGAATCCATCTATCACACGTGCCTATTGCCCTACCAGTGGAAGGAGTATCACTCTACGAGCCGTGGTTTGGTACAAGAAGAATTGTCGTCACTGGACCCCAACACGTCCCTTTGTCCCTATGAGCTAGCAGGAACCTGCGCCGATCCGTACTGCACGTTTCAACACATGAAGACACGAGATACACTGCAAGTCCTGGCCAAAGAGTTGATGCCATTACCGGAACTTCGTTTGCCAAAAGCGCTGGAGTCGGACGACGGGTCATTGGCAAAACGACGCAAGGTGGAGTTGACAGAGACCATTGAGCTAGAAGAGGGGGAACTAGAAGACGACGAAGAAGAAAGCGAGAAGGACTCGGTTGTATCTCCAAGTGACACGAAAGCTCTTGACTTCAATGAGGACTTTCTATCACTGCCAGTTAGTAACACAGACGATGCGAGCGAGAGTAGTGACGACCACCAGGGTCCACGTATGTGGTGGATGAGCCCAGAAGATGAGGAACGCATTGGAGAGCAGTGGCCACCTGCTGAGATTGTCTCAATGGACAGTTACTTGAGAATCATCTTCAACGTGGAGGCTGTTGGGGATAACGAGTTATTCTGTCATGCATATTCTGATGCTTCGTTCTTGTTGGAGGGAAGACTGATTGATGCCTTGCAGTTTGTTCTTCACTCGGGCAGGCACGATCTAGGACAAGCAATTCTAACCATGATTTCGGAGAGCCTACGAAGACATCCAAAAGAGTTGCATCTGGGACCGTTGGAGACCTGGTGTGAGAAATTTGGGCAGTGGACACCAAGTGGGCACGAGCGAAACCTATTTGTCATGGCACTGGAACAGCAAGTGTCGCTCGCTTGCATCTCGCACTTTCTGCGGCTGTTGCACGAACATAAAGTGAAGGACACCAACCCGTTTCAACAAGTCTTGAAAAGAATCCTCAAAGTGTTCACCAATCAACATCCTCTCAGCCGTATGCAAACGCTTCTTGAGAATCTGGCGACGAATGGCTCCGACGCAGCCAAAGGGCTTACTGGCCTCGTTAACGTGTGTGCAGAGATTGAAGGATGGTACGCATCCAAGAATCCTTTGGAAGCCCACGATGAAACGAAGGATTTGATCGACAAGCTTGATGACATACGAAAGAGTGCCCATGAGTGCCGAGACGACCCTCTGCGGACCCTGTGGACAATAACGCACGCCGGATTCTTTGCCAATGCAGTGATAGAGCGATTGGGTAGAGACGGAGCTACATCTCAACTCGCATTTAGGCTTGACAGCAAGCTGGACAATGTTTGTTGTTGGATGGTCGAAACCTATGGCCCGGACTTGCAAACTCTCGTAGCCCCCGTTTTGGCGTTACGAGTGAGCTTGATGGTGGCTCTGCAACGCTATGATCGATCACAACGTGCTATTGAACTCCACCTGGGGAACACTTCTTCTGTGTTCGCCTTCTCTGATTTACTCTGGTCGCAGCTAGCTACACTCAAATCGCACTTGCCTTCGCGACAGTCGAGGGGAAATAGGCAGTCGCTGCCCCGAGAGCTATCCTCACGTGTCCAAAGCCTTGGAGTGAAACTGAACTATTTGACACTGCCTGGTGATCGAAACCTCTTTCAGCCATTCATCGGCGCCAAACCATGTACAGACAGAAACGCTAAGAAGTGGCGAAAGAGCGTGCGGCCCGCCGTTACAGTGTTTGCAAGTAGGCTATCTAGGGAGCAGGATGGGCTTTTGTTTGACTTGGATCTGAGTGCAATGTCACTTGGCGGTGTGGAGCGATATCCCGGAAAGCTCGTTTCACTATCTGCCCTGTTATTTCCGCGCAGTCTACTGTATGGTGGATCTTATTTGCGGAAGCTGGACATGACGTGCTGTCTGATTGAAAGCCTGCCTCACAACTTTGGAGCCTACTTTCCAAATCTAAAGGTACGTGCTATGTGTGGCTTCCAAAAGTCTGTAGGTTGCTATTGCTAAGATCTGTCACTCTACAGGAATTATTGCTTGACGACAACACCTTGACGCGCCTACCGGTCTCTCTAGCAAGCCTCACCTCGCTTGTGAAGCTGAGTGTCTCGGGCAACAACCTAACACATCTCCCAGACGGAATTGGAACTTGCAAGCTTTTGGAGGAGCTGTTGCTTGGGAAGAACCAGATAGCTTCTTTGCCGGATAGCATCATCCATTGTACATTATTGAGAAGTATCGACCTAAGGCAAAACAGATTTGCAGCCCAACCCAACCTGGCAGTCTACATGAATTATCTGGTCGAAATGGTGATGACTGGAAATCCTTGTAGTGCCGATTGCTGACTGACTGGCTCAGTTCCGTCTTCGCAGCCGATCTACGAGTCAGGAATCCCTCTGGAGATTGCCTTCAAGCAGACTGGAAATCCCTGCTCGTGGCATCGCGTACACCACCACATCACCACCACATAGCACACCTACACAACGATGTTCAAAACTAAGAGTATCGGGTAGGCAAGAAGGCATTCTAAACTTGGTTTCCAGACCAGGGTCACTACTAGTCCAGGTGACACGATCAAACAAGGAGCGAGACCGGAAGCATGACCACAAAGACTTTGGCAATGCCTCTAAAGACTGTGGCCGCGCTTGGCAAATAGGTTGGACTACGAACGTGACCGCTGGTCGTAGCAAAATGCCTGCAACCGTTGAAACTCAATTTTGTGAGACACCAAACATGACCTACGACGTTGACGGCGTGACTTTTGAATGCCAAAGACTGCCTAGTATCTATACCATGCAGCATCTACGCGCCTCCAAGTCGCAATCCGTTTACTTGTGAGCTAAATCGGCACAAATGTTCGTGTCTAAGCCTGTCAGAATGGCTGTTTTGTGATGACTGAGCTGTCATTTGAGCGGAGCTTAGTTGTGTGACCGAAGACTAATGTCTGAGACCACACCATGCCACCAATTGTGAGCCTGAGATTATGCCTTAAAAGGCAAGACTACATACCTGGTAGAAAACTAAGACAATTTGACTGTCAATGACCGTCCCAGTTAAACACCGCGACTGTTAGCCGTAGGGAGGCAAATAGTGAGACTCAAGCTTCCGCTACCTAGAGAGACTTAAGCCAGTTAGAATGCCAGTGACTGCTACCTTTCTGGCTCTATACGTGGCATGGCATAGCACCACAAGAGGAGGTTACCATGTAGAGCATTATGAGCCTGCTAGATGTCGAACCATGTCCTTATGTCTCAAGATGATGGCCTTTGATGACTTAATCGTTCTTGCTTGTGCCGTTGAGACATTCCATTTATAGGTGACCTGACCACAATAGGAATAGCCAAGGCCTAGCTAGCGATGTCTCGACTGGAGCAAATAGTGAGACTTGAGGATGACTAAAGTGGCCAAAGTGTCTGGTGAATTTAAACATGCGAGTGACCAGTGCTACCAGATCCCACTGCATGTTTGTACTGTAGCCACGAAGCGACATTGTATTTCGTCATTGTAGTCGAGTTTGTGCGGCATTGTGACTGTTTCCTTTGCCACAGTGATGACTGTCACCAGGGTGCGCGCAGTACGATCAATACGAAGCAAGCCAAAAATGTGAGCCGCCCAACTGAGACATGAGAGTGACCAAATGCCTGTACGATAAGTAAAGTGTCTAGCCCTCTTTGATGCCAGCTGAGAGTAACCGACATGCATGGCATTATGTCACCTTGTTGTGAGGTAACTGTGACTGTCTGCCAGTGTCATAGTGTCATAGTTGGTATATTGATGACTGTAGCTAGAGCGGCATAGTGCAGAATCCAAAATTGTGAAGTGATGGGTCAAGGTAAATGACTGAGGATAATGATACGAGCATGACTTTCGTAGGCACAGACATTTGGCATGCGGGTGCTAACGTCGAGACTGTGCCAAATTGATCTATGCCCCATTGTCCCAGCTTAGTCACAGAATGTCAGCATGACTTTTTCTAGCCAATCAAATTGTGAGTTTTGGTGGTGGCATCCTCCCAACCAGATAGGTGCACGCTGCCTGCAATACTAGGGCAATTGGAACAGACTAGATGGCATATGATGCTGTCGCATCGTGAAAAAGTGACCAGGATTGTAACTAAGTCACGGACATGGTCAGCATCAGACTCCGTGACTCTATTAGCCATGCCCTTTTGTCACAGTGCCAGAACCGATAACCGAGAGTCACCAATGAACCAATTATAACGCACAGATTCGGAAAATTGGTGTTTTAGGACAAGACTATGACTTTCGGGGCTGTACCACCCTGCAAGTCACAGAATGTCTGTATTTTTGTCTCTGAGCAATTTTCAGAATGAATGTCTTTTGTCATACCTTTCCGTACAAAAGCTCTACTTATTCTGTGTACGAAAGGGTTGGTTACAATGGACGAAATGTACTTACAGAAGTTGATGTCGTTCGACATCAAAAGTCGCTTTTCCGTTAAAATCGATTGAACATCATGACTGTGTCCATGTCCATGCCAATGCCAATGTTGAGGGCATGTGTGCTGGAGTGTCCCTCCACCCACCGGCCCTCAAAACCCTTTCACGAACAGGTGTTGGCTCAACACCAAAGTTCGGACTGCTCATAATCAGTCAAAACGATCAACTTGCATCTCTTTTTACATTCTTTCTACACCTCAACTAAGCTATCCAACGATGTCTCCTTGCTCTCCTACCGACCAAAACACCTTCATGACTCTCGTCGATGCTGCGGCATCGATGTACGACCAGCCTAAGGACAATGGCGAATCCTCCGTATCAAGCATTCCACCCACGATTACTCCCTCGGCTACGCCACCCCCTCTTTCGCCTACTCTGGTTGATGAACCTCGTTCTAATTCATCCTCACCCACACCATCTACCAAGAGCGCCAAGAAGGAATCTTTCGCTCATACTCTCATGAACCTGCTTCTTGACGAGAAGTATGCCAAGGTCGTCACGTTCCTTCCTGACAACCAGTCCTTTGGTATTATCAACGCGAAAGTGTTCTCCGATGAAGTGATGCCTGAAGTCTTCGGCATTCGTACTTTCTCCTCGTTTGTGCGAAAGCTCAACCGATGGGGCTTCGAAAGAATCATGGAGAAGAAGACACACGATGTTGACGTCTTTAGACACAGACTGTTTTACAAGAACAACTGGAAGCTGTGCGCGAAAATCAAGTGCCAAGGTCGCCTTTCAAAGAGCCAACAAGAAGCGCAGTCCCTTCCATTGCGTCCTGTACCAGTTCCCATGCGTTCTGCTCCCGTGGTGCTAAAGCCAACAGCTGTTGCCCCAGCTCCAGCCTTTCAAGCACAAGCGCTAAACGACATGACATCTCAAGTTGTCACTGCTGCCTTGGATACACTTCGTCGCGACGAAAAGGTGACTCAAACCATGACAAATGCTCGAATGCAGCAACTGTTGGCTCACCAACGCCTTCGAGCACAAATGATGGCTCTGAGAGCTTCACGCATGATCATGATGTAAGCTCAATACTGCCCTTTTTGTCGCTACCAACTTTTGTAAGGCTACACAACTACATTCTTTGTAAGAACATAACTTTTATTTATTATATCATTATATCTCTACCTTATATAGTGATCACATCAAAGCACGCATAGACTACTCGCATCTGCCACACAGTTCTGAAGCTATCAGGCAAAGCACGGACGAGCACCCAAACAGATGAGGGCAGAGCAAGAAGTTGGGTTTGCTGTGACAGTACCGTACCCTTCACCTCATGGTTATAATTTCTTCACCTCTCGATGACTCAAACTCCAAACCCACTGTTCTTTTCACACCAGAGGGTGGCGGTTATTGTTCGTATCGTACATGATGTACGACTAATAATAATGCTCACGTTGTTTTACGAGCAAAGAGACTGCCCAGAAAAGGAAACCCTAGCTAGGGTGCATTTCCCGTAGCTGTGCGCACAGGACTCATATGCAGTATTCTCTTAGACTGGAAAGCACTCCCTAAAATAAAACAGCATGTGTTGACTTTATTCAATTGAGTCAGACTCAGTCTGACTGAGGCTGGCTCTGGTTGTTATGTAATCGTAGTCATGTGACTCCATGTATGAAGGCCATCCTTTCATTCTCTCTAGAGTACTTCAAGTAGAGACCCTGTCAAGAACTGTGGCATCGTACATGTATGCCACTGAACGTGGGGTCTAGGAAATACGACCAGCAGCTCAGATGCGAAGGAACAGAGCCTCGACATCTGCGAGATGCCCTTCCGAGGCAATGCCTCGCGCAGTGCAAAATGCACGAGCTGCTGGCGAAGGCAGGGTAGCACCCAGCAGCACAGGTAATACATTGTTTCTTCCCAAGTTATTGCACTTGTGCCGCTAAGCAAGAAGATCGTTGACTCCGCACAGTCCATCAGCACGCTCTTGCTTGCTACAGACAAAGGCACAGTGGCCACACACGTTGGTTGAGTTCTCTCTCACGTAGACGTAGTTGGAGAGTGCATCATGTCCATAGATAACTCGTAGCTGTGCAATGAGAATGGCCATACTGCTTGCGCGGGAGCCAACAAAGACTTGCGCCATGGCTGCCACCATCATGTCATCCGTGACAGTATAGTTGCTGCTGTTCTCTGCTTTGAAATCCCATGCAGGCACAATAACTTTATCACCAAAAGCCATGCGGAGGTTCTCCACAACGGTAGCATTTTGCATATCAGAAATCACCACAATGGGTAGGTTGGATGCGTTGGAAGCTTGCAAGATGTCTCGGACATAGTCGGGACTCATTTCACATTCACGATGATGAGATGTGGGTGTGACATGGAAGCAACCACCTTCGAGCGATCGAATGTGAATCACAACGTAGTTGGTTGTACCATGTTCCTGCAGCCGTTGCACAAGCCGACACTGGCTCCCAAACAGTAGACTCAGCAGTCGTTTGCGCCGTTGCACAATCACATCCAACGAGGGGTCTTTCCCGCGACGCTTGAGTCGATACGAATGAATCTTGCGAGAAGAAAAATGGTAGGGACGAGCGTAGGCGCGGAATGAGCTGTCCGATCCTCGTCCACGAACAATGGGTACCTGCTTCGCCACTATCTCTGCCCACTTTTCGCCCAAAATACTCATGAACAACTCTTCGACCCACCTCGAGACAGCAAGAACAGCAGTACTGTTATCGGGGGTGTCTACTTCGCCGTGTCGATCGTAAATGAAGTCGAGGGCGTGTAAAATTTGTATTAGTTGATTGTTGAACCGACCAAAGGATGGTGTGTTCCCCAGGAAAACGATCGTCTTGGCATTCTGGATGTAGTGCCATGATGCTGAGGGTTCAATATAGATTGGCGGAATCGATGAGCCGCAGATTCCATCGGATGATTGAATGCTGGATGCTTTCCCGTTCGATCCTACTACTTGAACTCTAGGTCCGTTTGCTTCATGGCCTAGAGTGTCGGCTTGAAACGAAGCAGTTGAGACGAGTCGAAAACTTCGGTAGCTTGATAGACCCAGTAACAACACTGCGATTATGAGTACTCGAAAAGCATGACACTTAGTGGCTGCCATCATGAGTTGCTGATAAAACCATCATCGTCATTCGTCATTCGTCATTCATTGTTGGCCGATGTTTGAGTTGTGTGAAGGCAGTACCTGTACATGTACAGTATACGTACATGCATCCTATGACTACTGGTGTACCAATCCTGACAACTCTGTATTACTGGTACTGTACTTGGTGCAATACTGTACTGTACATTCAAGCGTCAGTCATTCCCGTAATTCAGACACGAAGAGACGCATCGCGCCTTATTTATAGAAACACATGTATGAATACATTCATTTACGCCCATAAATGTGTTTCAGCATTTTATGATTCGTGTTAGTCAATGGTATTACTGTTGCTTCCGATTTTAACCTATGCCATACCTCATCTATTGTTATATATTCATGTATATATATGAGAGTTGTCGATTCATTATTTCGGATCCGTGTTAGTGCCTGATTTCTACGATATTAGCCCCAATTTTCCGATACTTTTCTTCTCTCAATGACCCGTCGTGCGCCCCCCTTCCACAAATGTCCCTCCACCCTCACGAAATAGTCTACAGAGAAAGTTACTTGTTGAAAGCCATCAAGCAGTGACCCTTGCTTGTTGAAATGAAAGAAGAGTAAAAGGAGATTCATTGTCACCATGGCGAGTACAACTGATGTTAAGACAATGAATGGCACTCAAGAGACATCACAAAGTATAACACAAGATCTTGATGTACATTTCAGCCGATCATCGCACACCGGTCTTTCTGCCCTCCTGAATGCAGTGACCCTACACATTGCCAAATCTGATGACAACAAAGACGACCCAAAGCCATGTACAAACGGAGTTAACGGCTCAGACTCCGATGATTGCCACCGTGATGCACCTCCGTACACAACTACACCCACCATGGTGCCTGAAGGGAGCGAGTCTCAGAAGCACACCTTCCCGGGCATATTAATGACTTTACTCTTGGATCCTGTCAACGAAAACACGCTGACTTTTCTACCCGATGGAAAATACTTTGTACTCCAAAAAGGCGAGTTTACTGCCAACCTAATGAAGGACAAGTTCAAATATGTTAACTACGAGTCATTTTTGGATGAACTATCCAGGTGGGGCTTCTCGCCTGTCGAAACAAAGCGACCTGGCATTGAAGTCTACCGACACCGTCTCTTTCGAAAAG
Organism: Herpochondria borealis; assembly: GCA_032274145.1. Taxonomy (NCBI): domain Eukaryota; phylum Rhodophyta; class Florideophyceae; order Ceramiales; family Ceramiaceae; genus Herpochondria; species Herpochondria borealis. Next base: position 12,519 of record JAVCKV010059203.1, on the reverse strand, counting down.
GAGACTGGAAACGCTGTGGGCAGATGGTCATAGGTGAAACAACAGAAGCCTCAGAGCCACCGACGGAGCTACCCCCTCCAGTATCAGGTTCCAACTCGAGAACATCGTCCATGAGTGAAGATGACCTCCTCTTGGATCGAAGTGCCAGCTCAGAAAGCGCCAAGCGACGGCTGTCTCCGACTTCTGCTGCGAAAAGCAACCACGGATCAATATCAAAGATACGCATCAATGGTAGCGACGACTCATCATCATCATCTGCTGCCATAGACCCCGCACAAAAGGCGGCTGATTTGCGGAGGAGCATGGCGCTATCAATAACCACAGAGAAGCTCAAGATTCGAGAATCAGACGATCGTGAAGGGTTTCCGCTGGTACAGCAAGCAGTTGTTGGAGCGACGCATACAATCGTGACTGACGCCATCGAGGCTCTACTGCGAGATGAGGACCATTCGAGGAAGACCTTTGAAAAGCATGCAGATGAACTCTCCAAATCATCATTACCGGGGCTGGTCCCGATATCTAGGCAGCTTTTTTCGGTTGGCGAAAACAACACAACCACACCGGCGGCGACTCCCGCAGGGGCGGTATCAAGCTCAACACCAACAGCTACAACTTCAACTACAGCAACGATAGCAACGGAAACGGCTACAGCAACGACGACGGACGTGACAGAGTCGATGCAACAAAACGGTGCTGATGAGAAAAGGGGGGCCGCGGCAGACTCAGAGAAACCCGCGAGCAAATCTTGACATGGGTAAATCGACCAAGCTTATAGTCGACAATGTCAATCACGAAGACAACGACTCAGTAGTCTTCTGTTCATAATAGGAAGGGTCAACAATATTTTGAGCAGGATACATTAACTGAAGCAGTTTCAGGCTACGAATGTGTTCTACTATAAATAATACCTCTAGTTGAACCACAGGTATGGCTTTCCTGGTGTCACGTTCTCTGCCACCTTATCAGGGACGTCCTTGGCGGATTCGTCGCCAATCTTTGCGATCTTGAATTCTGGAAGAGTCAACTGTGCCTTGATGTAGGCTTCGCTGCCTTGGAGGATGGACGTTTGATCGAACGGAAGCTCAGTGTCCATGGCAACAGCACCGACCTCGTCCACTTCCTTCTTGATGAAGGCAGCAAACTGCATGGTGAACTTGATTTGCTTCTTATCGGACACGTTCGCACCGGTCCACACCTTGAGATCTTTCATGAATGTCTTGGCGAAACTGGTGCCATCATGTTGCTCTTGCATCCACTTGAGGGTCGTGACCTTCCACTCAGGGTACGAGTCGGTGACAAGAATGGTTGCTTCCTTCCAGCCCTTCTTTGCTTTGCCCAACTGGGCGCGAAAGTGGGAAAGACTGTTGGACAAAAAGGCGGCTTGTCGAGTCAAGAGCTTGTCCTCCTCGCCCACCTCTGGCCATGGTGCCTTGACAGCTAGGCCTTCTTTTCCAAGTTTCTTCCACATACTCTCAGACCTGAAAGAAAGAGAAGGTGTTAGTGATGCAACGCACGATGCGCGCTTGCGAACAAGTAAACTTACCAATGAGGACAAATGGGGCAGATGGCAATCACCAGACTGTCAACCCACTTCTGCAAGACCATCTTGTGCATCGGAATACCACTATCCTGGCACCAGCTACGGTAGTCGTTACGAGACAACAACATTTCGAACCATCCATGTTGAAGACCTTCACGGAACTGCATTGCTGAGAACGCCGTGCGAGTCAAGTTAATAAGACGGTTGATTTCGTTGATCAAGACCTTGTCCATGAAGTTGTAGTCATCGTCAGTACGAAGATTGGCTGACGACGAGGACTCAGTCATCCAGGTAGCTTCATTGCTCAAGCTAATAATCGCCTTGTTTGCAGTCTCTCGACTGAAGTTGGCGTCCTCCAAGGAATCACCGGCATCGGCACAAGCAAAGCGAGTTGCATCTGCCGAGTAATCGTCGATCGTATTGCTCATGATCAAGAAGTTTCCCTTGGATTTCGACATTTTCTCAGCATCGACCAAGACGTGGCCATTGGTGTAGTAACCTCTGGGCCACATAGCTGGTTCGTCGTCCCAAATGGCGGCGTGGTTGAAGAGAGCCATTGTCAAGTGGTTAGGAATGAGGTCCTTGGCACTGACACGCAAGTCCATTGGATACCAATATCTAAACTCGGCACGCATCTTGTCCATGGTCTCCTGACTAATGTTGCAGTTTTCAGGCATTGGTGCGTTTCGGTACACATAATCGAAGACCTCATTGGTCAAGTCCTTCGGATCGATCTTGCCAGGAGACTTCTCTTGCACTCCCTCCAAATTGTCTTCACCCTGCAGAATGTGTGCAATGGTGTAGTAGGCCATGTAGATGGTAGAGTCACTGAGGGACTCAATGACCCAGTCGGTATCCCACGGAAGGTAGGTTCCCAAACCAAATTGACGGGTGCAGGCCCACTCTTTTAGCCATCCAAGGACGTAATCGTACTTTGCGAGAGCAATGGGGTCGTAAGCGTTAAACGTATCTGCGTTCAAGACGTGCTTTCTAACCATTTCGGTCCACGTTTCATCACCATAAGCAAGATACCACTGATCTGTTGATGCCACAACACATTCGTCTCCGGTACGGGACATAACCTTAGATTCTGGCTCAAAGTAGAGGTGCGCAGTTCCATTATCAAGCATTGCTTGCCTAATAATGGGCTTCGCCTCGCTCACCTTCTTGCCCTTGTGCTCGCCCACCATCATGACTCCAATGTTGAATCCCTTCAAGTACGTCTCATCCTTGGCCTGCTGCAACTTCGCCTTGTCGTTGAACGACTTAATCTTGAGCTTCTCGCACATGAACACCGCTGATGCGTCTCCGTAGCCTTCAATTGAAATAATGGGCACAACTTCAAAGGGTTCCACCATGTCGCGTGTGATGTCGTACTTCTCAGCAAAGTCAGGCTTGTCCTGAAGCGCCTTGAGAGACACGTAATCATCAGGAGCATCCGATGGAACTGATGTCACCACACCAGTACCCTTGCCCATGCTGATCGTCAAGAGCGGAAGGGTGTAGACAACGTCATAGGTGGCGAGAGGAGCCTTGAGAGGCAATCCCAAGAGCTCATCTCCAGTAAACATCTGCAAACACTCGGTCTTGCCAAACTCCTTTCCAAAGTAGCGATCCTTATTGTAGCTCTGACAAGACAATCCACGTGCTGACCGTGCGCTCATGATAAAGATTTCGTCCGTGGCGTCAATGTAATAGGCACCGTACTCTCCCGTGGGCAAGACGAAACAGTTGGTCTGTCCGTACATGGTTTCAGGACGAAGAGTAGCGGGCACCAAAAACACCTTCTTGCCCGCATGGTCCTTCAACAAGGCTTGAATCTTTCCATGGCGTTCCTGTCCATGAGTCGGCTCCAAGACTTGCAGCTTGATGAGGACATATTCTTGTGGTCCTACGCCCTCTCCTTCGGATCGATCGTGATCGGCACAGACTTGTCCATCAACCAAGGAGAACACGTTGTTGCGCTTGCCAAACAAGACCTTGTTCTTGGCACGAAGGGTCTCAAACTGCCAGCGAATAAAGGCATCGTAGTATGGGTTGACAAACGTTGTAATGAAGGAACGTCTCCAGTCCACACCGGATCCGAATTTCTTCATATGCTCGACACCAACCGGTGGAAATGTGTTGAGCCAATGAAGCGGATCAACAAATTTAGGAATCTCTTCCTCTGGAATCATCTTCATCAGAATGTTCCACTGTCGAACAATGCCTGTTCCGCTCTTTTGGACTAGCTTGGTCTTGCCACCCTTGGCCTTCTTGTCGGGCAAGAGGTTAGCTGCCTTTGCGGCAGCGTCAGCAGCCATTTTAGCTTCCATTTCCGCACGAACTGCAGGATCATCCTCTGGGAATTTTGGAGGAATACCAAACTGTTCTACCTCAGCTTTGAGCTTGTTGGCGGCCTAATTTTGCAGAGAAAGAGGTGATAGATAGGTTGCGTGAGTAGTCGGTATAGCGTGTTCACGTAGTGATCACTACAACAGACTGTCATTCGAAGCTCGGATTCGTTCCTGCTCTCAATCAACAACATTGACATAGTGTTTCTTGTTACTCACAGCTTGAATGGGCATTCCAGTACAATGAAAGGCGAACGGGAACAAGACATTCTTTCCCTGATGACGCTCAAATTGTGCACGAAACACTGATTTCGTAAGAGAGAACGCGTGTCCAATGTGCAACATTCCATTCGAATAAGGATAAGGAAATGTTACCATGAACTTTTCTCTTCCGTCTTCGCATTCCGATTCAAAGGCCTTGCACTCTTCCCACATTTGCTGAACTTCAATCTCATTGGCGCGCAAGGCATCACGCTTGGCGTGTCCCTTGGGAGCAGCGACTGCGAGCTTCTCCATCTCTTTGGTAGGCGGATCTGTCATCTTCTTAGGTTTCTATGTACTTTTCTTGGTTGTTTTTCAGCTGATCGATCAAGGAGCGATTCCACTTGTTTTTAATAATAATGAGACTTGGATCTGACTGAGAAAGGTGTGCGATTGAGGTTGGATTCTTCAATCAGTCAAAAGGCTTGGTCAAACTGGAGTGAAGCATGAACTGTCTTCCTAAAAAGCAAGGGGAAATTCTGGCTGATGTCAAATCCAAAAGCAGTTCAGCCGTCCACTTGGATTTCCCACGTTTCAAGGTATCTCTGGCGGATGGGCAGACATAATTCACCCCAGAAATTATGAGAACCTCTTCCAACAAATCTTGGAATCAGCGCATTTTGATTCCTCAGACACATAAAACGTGTACTACGCCGTCGTACATGCCCATCGTGCAGTCGTTGATCGTCGTTCCGCTTTCCATTCTCTTCATTATTCGCAACAATGGCAGCAGTATCCGGTGTAATCGATTGGGATGAGGCCATGGAACAATGTGGTGATGATGAAGAGTTTCTAAGAGAACTGCTAGCGGATCTCCGAGGCGAAACTGATGCACAAGTCGCGAAAATAGAAGAAACTATACGTGTACGTATATATTTTATGTTCAATTTTACCCTTTTTTCATTCTGTCCCTCACACGGCCTCTTCGTTTTGTGCGCATTCTTCTCATTCACGATGCCAACATTACAGAATCCCACAGATGCTCCCTTTCATCGAATAATGCGGGCATCGCATGTAATTAAGGGTGCTGCATCCAATCTCATGTGTGCTCAGTTGCGAGCGGCTGCCATGAATTTGGAACAGGCAGCCTCTGCGGCCAATGATTTGGATCCTTCGCAGGCGCAACAAGTCATGGGCAATGTACAGGCACGCTACATGGATTTGAAACGAGCTGTGGAGAATTATCATGCATTTTTGAGTTCGATAAGTGTTTAAAAGCAGCGAGGAGTGATTCATAAAATGCAAGAGTGTGAGGAGGGAAAAGAGTTGGTTGATTATTATAATAATTATGTGTGTGCCATCCATTTGAGGAGGAAAGATCCTTTGCTGTGGATGCGTTGAGGAGTTCTCCTTTTGGCGTGTTGAGAGCTGATTTACCTAAAAAGTGCTGGCTGTCCAAGGGTAGGCCGAAGGCAAAAGTACAAGAGGAGAGTTAAGCTGGTAGTGTCTGAAGTCATGTCAAAGTGATAAACATTATAGTTTTCGAGGCTTGTATTCTTCGTCTTGGGTTCTGACTACGAGTATACCATACTTTTAGTGTATGGTGTGAAGATCGTTGTACGCACCTCGGCAGATAGACGCATCACCAAGAGAGCTCCCATAGACCAGTGGTAGAGAGGGCAGTGTTCACAGTGGCTCTCTTGGTGGCCTAGAGAACATCACCCTGAGCACATGTACACTTCGCAAACTAGCTTCAAGCGAGAGGAAAGTAGGGTCCGGTCGTGTGGAAGCCCCATCGGACACTTTGCGGTGTACAGAAGAATCATGAGGCACTCTTTGTATCTGTTCCATCCAATATCACCTGAGCATGGCAAACTTCGCAAACTTACTTCAAGCAAGAAGAAATAAGGGTGGCGTGGAAACCCCGTGGAAACATAGAACTGGACACTTTTACGGTGGGCACGGAAGAATCGCACGGAGAGACAGAGTGGCCGTGGTATCTTGTAGTGCCAAACAGGATCTGCGCAGCCTTCAAAGAACATGAAGGCTTAGAATGCCTGTCATTGGGCGCGTAAATCGCACCAGATGTTGAACTACATGCGTGCCATGATTTGGTGTCTGAATGTGACTGACGCAGACAGTGCAGAAAAGTACAGTACAACTGCTCTCCGTTGGCGTTGTGCCAGCAACAAAATTCAAACACCAACCATGGTGATCATCAGGTTGGGCTCGTGGTTGTTGCTACCTTTTCTGTTCTTTGCATCTCTTCCGTCACTCACATGTTTTTCATGGACAACAAGCGCCTCGAAAACAACGAAAGGCGGAAGTGTGACTGGTGGGGGCAACGATGTTGTCGACAATCAAGCAGAAGGAAATTACACCAACCGCCGGTGGGCAGCTCTCATGACGCATTGTTTGGGAAACTGGTCCGGAACTATTGGGTGGCATCGCCCTGATAGAGAAGAATCTGTTCATGAGTCTCAGGAACAACAACCAAAGCTAAATATGCGCATGAGCTTCCTACAAAGGACCACCGACAACACCGTCGCTGATTGGATTGTTTATCACGCAAGATCGGAAGGATCAAAAGATCATGTAGTGCTTGAAAAGCACCCAGACATCTCTGACAACAAACCAGTACAAACATTTTATTGCTTCGACGAGGGCATTGTGGGACGAACAGGTCGCAACATTGGCTCTTTTCCAGTGGTGGAACATGGCTTCTGGGCCGATGGAATGAGACGCACCATCGTACTGATCTACGACAGGAAGAACCTCACGATCGATCGCATATGTTATCTACAACAGAAAAAGCAAGCCATGGATCTAGAATTTGATGTGTCAGCGACGAATCTCGACGACGTAGGTGTCATGTCGGAGCAACCACCACATGTACTGAGTCTAGAGGAAAGACAAAGGCGATGCGAAGCGTGGATGTCGACAACTGTTCTCGAGAAATGTGAGGTAATGGATGATTGTGGTATGAACCCAAGGACCGTAACACAAGATACTGGTGCACTATCGAGGCTGTTGAGGCCCGACGAAGACGAGCAAGATGTTCTATACATGCTCCTGCCAAATCGCGTGGTGATCGCATGTCCGAAGAGTTTGAAGACGAACAAGCCGTTCGACATTGCGCTAGGATACCAACGGCCCTCTGGTGGTCAAATCCAAATATTGGAGCTTCGGTTCAGTGAGGAAGCCACGTTGCAGGGCGCTGGAGCCAGCTGGTATGGATTCAAGTCGGAGGAAGAAGCCGTTGACGTGTAGTTCAGCCGAAAGAACAGCATAGACAAGCACAACGCCGCATCGTGGATTTTGGGCATTCTCTAGTCTGTATGGGTCTCAAGCATGGCAAGCCTCGATCAGATTGAATCCGACGAGACCCGTCAAACTTTGCCTTTAGAGCCCTCATTCCTTTTGATATGATAACAACAACTCATTCCTAGTCGAATTCACCAACGCATCGTATGTTTGTTTATGGATCTGATAGTGCTACTCTCTAGTCTCACGGTTTCACTTCTGTGTGCAAATGCATGATTCAACAAGACCCGGCTAGCTGCTGCAGTCGGCTCAACAGACAACAACTCGCATACGAGTGATGCCAGCCTCCACTGCTTGCTACTCCAGTACTCTTCTACAATTAGTTCCTGATTCATCCTACCTGACATGTACATAATTCAAGTAGATAGACCAATTTTTCTCGAACAGTTTGGCCGAAAGGGTCAAAATTACAAGAAACCGGCTCAAAATGATGTCCATGGGACATCATGTGATGCATTCGGTGGGATTTGAACCCACGAGTACGAGTACACTCGAACTTGAGTCGAGCCCCTTAGACCGCTCGGGCACGAATGCTGTATTATTCCATATCTGATGGGGTACAGGAAACGTTATTCTAACAGCACATGGTTATCCGACATGTGGCTATACTTGAAGTACTAGTACATGTATCAAGAGTCCAAAGTAAGTGAGTACCTGGTAAAAATGTGCCTATCAGTCGCACTCAACCAAAAGAATGAGGAAGGCCTTAACCCTAACCCTAACCAAAATACTCAGCTCCATTGCTTCCCCAAGTTAAGTTAACAAATGATTCTGCTTATTATTACTCACATTCGCAAACCTCCTGGTAGTGGTGAACAACAATTATTTTATTACAACAGGATTATAAAATGACTTTTACTATAGATATTATGCCAAGACACTGTGCTGCTTGGGTCCTGCTTGGGTCCTCGTGGTAGTCAGACTTGATAGAGTTCTGCAACCAGTATCAGTGCAGGTTGCCGTATATGGTGCTTCTTAGCACACCTGGTGGGTGGGCGGAAGTAGAAGTAGGTTCATTTTCTTCTGGAACTTTTTTGTTGTCAGTCGAGTGCCATCTATGCGTATAGTGAGGTTGAGGAAGTCAGCTTCGGTCGCTAGACCTGGTGACATCCAGTCGAGAACGATAGGTCGCGTTTGAACTTGAGGAAACGTATTTGGGCTCCATCCCAGAGTCCGACAATGTCGTTGATGAATCGTCGAAAGTAGACGAGTTCAGACTTATATTTTTAAGTAGGAACTGTCTTTCATGTAGGGTGTAGTATAGTGTAGCATAAAGGCATGTACAACTAGTACCCATGGCTGTACCTCTGAGTTGGTGCCAGTAGGTATCGCCGAAAGTGAAAATGTTGTTGTTCATGACTGTTTCAAGTGTTGTCATGAAAAATTCAGTTGGGAAACCTTGGGCAGCTCTGAATCGTAATCTTCGAACCAGAATTGAATCAGAACTTTACTTGTGTGGGGAGCATGTATCTTGTAAATCCCTCTTTGTTGATTGTGACTACTGTCCTGTCCTTTGGCGTTATTCTCCTTTTCACCAGTGTTGTAAAGATCAATGTTGGTTCTGTGATGGTTCCAAGCTGTGGTTCAACTTGGCTTTGGTAGCAGTGGTGGCAATCAGCAGCTCAGCATCATCTACAACTCGCTAGAAACATGATAGTCGGTCTAGAGACTAGAGATGACAGAGTGGAAGATCATTGAAGACTCCAAGCCCACAAAGTAGCAAAACTAAATGATTGATTGTACTAGTATGCTGCTTGTGTTGCCCGTTACTCATGGCTTGTAGTGTAACCAGGAGAATCAACTATATTTCCAGCAATACATGGACGCAGTGATGTAGCTGTGTACATTAAAATACACATGTGGTTGTTTAGAGCTGTGAACCTCTAGAGAGACTTTCCTAGCCTCAACAAAAATTCTAGGTGTGTTGTCTCTTTGCTGAAGGTTCAGCCTTTGCTGTCTTCTTTGCAGCTCAGAGAGCTGTCCTTATGTTTGAGCTTGACAGGCACCTAGCCTTCTTATTGTTCCAACTTCCAAATATGGAGATACTTGTCCGTCACTACAGCATGATTGATGTTGCCCTTGTGTTTTCGTACTTTGCCACAATCACAAAAGCCACCTGACAACACAATCTGCCTCATCAAGGACATACAAATTCTGCTTGATCCTTTGTGACTTTTGACTATTGAAGAATAAAGGTGGAGCTCAAATTGGGATATGGACACCAAGTGTTTGGGCTCCAAAAATAGCTAGAATACACGGGGAAGTCAAAGTTGATTGGAAGACTCTTGTAACCTAGAGATGGAAAAAGGTTGTATCTCTTAGTGATTTTAGTACAAGACATGTTGCATATGTTGTCAATTCAGTCTATGCTACTATTAGCCCAACTAGCTCTCACTGTATGCCTTTTCAAGATTCTGCCAAAAGCTCCATCTCTGAGAGGTGTTTTCTTAATCTCCAAGAAGTGTGCTTGTGATGAAAGACAAGGTTTGCCACGGAGATGCTGGGTTGCGTTTATATCAGACTGGCGATTGCAAGAGTCCTAAGAATTCTCACTGTTGTTGAACTTGTTGGTAGAGAATTACTTGCTCAGATAGTGGTCTGGACAATGGCGTGTGTAGATGCAGAGTTTACAAAGACTCACATTTCATTCCAGCAGGTGGAGAGGATCTCTGGTGTCATGCTTAAGATAGTGATGAGGATGTCTTCAGCCAACATCCCAAAGTACAAGTCATTGTCAAGAATGAGCATGTTCTTGATGTCCAGAAACAGAATACACCAAAGAGATAGTGCATCAAGAAGTATAGAACTTCTGGGAAGAGCACTGTGCATCCCAACACCTTCTCCAAAATGGCGTCAAGTAAATTCAGGATTCCTCTCTGGTTTTGGTGTTTCAATTGGTGGCCGAGAAGTCCAAGGCGTCCTTCCAATTCTCTTTGTTTGCCTCTCCCAGTGGAGAGACCCACAACTTTTCTGGACAACCACCCTTCGATGTGCACTACCTTCAAAGACAATACACCAGCACACAGATGTGAAGCTCTACACCCGCAGTCTTTGTAGCTGATGTGATGGGTGCCAATACTACCTTGTGGATTATGTGTCCTTCTTTGTAATCTAACAAGTAGGTGGAGTTACAAACATCCTTGTAGAACTCAAGCAATGCCTACAACTCCGCACCTGAGTTGAAGCCCCCATTTCCTGATCAGTTCAAGGATATCAGGTTCTTCTTGGTCCAAGAAAATCACAACCATGTTGAAGGCAATGCAAGATGTGCATGTGCACTGGATGGATTCGAGGATCATCAAGCAAGGCTTGCAACATCGTGTCATAGACATTGTTGAGTTCCCCCTGTTGTCCAGCTGTTCACATGTCAACCAGCAAGATCAATTGCCACAAAAAAACTCAAACAGTCCCTCTTTGACATGATGAGAAATGTGGCTGGTTTGAAAGCTTGGTTACATATCCAACCTTTTGGACATTCCCAGTCTTGTCAACTACAGCATACTACGATTTTCTAAACAAGTGCGCGTTCTCGACCGTGAACGAGCTTCAGAGGGGTGCGAAGCAAGTTTTTTGCTTCGTTTTCAGAGTGTACCATATCTACGTAAAACCACGTACCGTTGGCATCAAGTTTTGGATTGACACGTCACTGTTCTCTGAGTATTTTTCTCGTCAGTTGGTCAAGTTCCCTACCTATTCCGTTGAAAACTCAGACGCAAGTGTCGCACACGCATAAGCACGCTATTGAAGAACATGATGGGCACCCAACTTGGGGATTCTTCAAGAATGCCGACTCGCTAATTAATCTCTTACTTCAAGTAGTAGCTTCCTGAGCGATGTCTGCTTCCAGCAGCATCGGAGAAAAGAAGAATCCCAAAGAAGAACAAAAGATGGAAAATCAGTCAGCATTGGAGAAAAGAAGAAAAGGACAGGACTACTGTACCGGTAGGTGCACGAAAAACGTCACAGCCAATAGTTTTTGCGTGTCTCAAATAATACACATGTAGAATTTCAATTTCACCGGACAATTCGCAATTTGGCCAAATAGGTATCTCATTTTGCAATTTGGTAATCGTATGGCCATACTTTATTGTCTCCTAATTTCCATCTTGAGGACACTTTATCAAGCTGCCAAGAAGACGAAATTGAAAGGTAAGGAATAGTTTCGTCTCGCTATTACTGACGGGCGAACCAAATGGAAGGTACAGTATCGGGACATTCCCTCCCATGTGCACGAGGAGCAGCTCCTCTGTCTTTCTAGTCGCAGAAGAGGGGCAGAAGAACTGGTCTGGCACAGGGAGCTTGGTTTCCTGCAACAACAACAGTTCCGATACCTTGCTAGCGACAGCTACAGTGCCCGAATCAAAGATACAATACAATGATTATGCGTCGATTCAACGCCCTCTAGTTTAGTTCGAGAACTGCTGCAATGCCAGCGTTTGCTAGCATTCCTAGAGGGCTCGAGTTGAAGCGTGTTGTCTTGTTTTGTCTCAAATCTTCGATCTGTGCCCTCGCACGCCGTCTGTCACAACTCACCACTCACTGTTTGTGAACTTCTCAGTCATATTCACTAGCCATCGACCATGAACCTATCTTTGACCTTCCATCGCACCGCTTTCATCACTGCGGTTGCTTCTGTCGCCGTCCAGGGAGGCATCCCCACTAAGACCACTCTTCGTGGCTACCCAGGCCTCAACCTTGGCGCCACGGCCGCGCGTGCCCTGGTTGAAGACGAACTTGTCTTAGAACTGTGTGGTCCGAACTGCAAGACTTTCAAGTGTGGCCCTGTATGCCCCGCAGGCGCTGTCTGTCTTGGCAGCAATGGCAATTCCGACCAAAAAGACACTTGCTTCTGTGACGAGAAATCATTGGGATTCACGATCAACACCGCAATCGAGGGGAACACCCACGGCCAACGCGGCTGTATCAATTTGAATGAGTGCCTCGAGGACGCCAAAAATAGTTGTTCTAAGGACGTCTCAGGTATCCTAAACTTCTCCACATGTGTGGATCATAATCGAGTCACAAACCCTGGCGACGAGAAGTACTCTTGTATCTGTCCTGTGGGCTCCATCGAAATGGATCTTGGTGTGTTCGGCCCAACCACATGTCTGCTGACCTGCG
>JAVCKV010059092.1:0-22427 GCA_032274145.1 Herpochondria borealis | reverse complement strand
CGCTGGGCCTGCCGGTCATCCTGATCGCCCGTCCCCCCGTCGCCTGCCCGATCGCGCGCAGTATCGGGGAGGCCCAAGCATGGCTCGCCTCGCTCTGATCCTCGGATTTCTGCTGATACCGACAATTGCCCCGGCCGCCGAGATCGCCATCGATGTGGATCGCGGCACCATTCTCGTCGCGGATGATATCGATGCCATCCGCCGCCCCGCCTCCATCGTGAAGCTGATGAGCGCCTATGTCGCCTTCGCCGCGCTGGAAATCGGGGACGTGACCGAAGAGGACGTCGTCAGCGTCTCCGCCCGCGCCGCGCGGCAGCCGCCAGTGAAACTGCGCCTGCGCGCGGGGCAGAAAATCCCGTTCGGCGACCTGCTCGCCGCCATGGCCATCGGGTCCAAGAACGATGCGGCGGTGGCGGTGGCGGAAGCTGTGGCGGAGACCGAAGCCGCCTTTGTCGCGCGAATGAATGCGGCGGCGGATACGCTGGGCATGGTCAATACCCGCTACGCCAACCCCTCAGGCCTGCCCGCGCCGGGCCAGCGGACGACGGCGCGCGATACGGCGATCCTGGCGCTGGCGCTGCTGACAGATCACCCCGAGCGCAGCCTGATTTTCTCCGAACGCCGTACCCGCGCGGGCGGACGGCGGGTGAATACCACCAATCCGCTATTTGGACGGGTGGAGGGCGCGCAGGGGATGAAGACCGGATTTACGTGCTCTGCCGGTTACAACATCGCCGGGCTGGTCGAGCGCGAGGGGCGGCGTGTGCTGGCCATCACCCTGGGCCATCCGGCAAAGTCGGTGCGGCTGGTGGCAGTCAAGGCGCTGATCGAGGCGGGGTTCGACGCGCTGGGCACGGGCACGCCATTGCAGCCGGGCGAGGTGTCATCCGGCACGGCACCCAATATAGGGGGCTGTTCCGGCAAGGCGGTCGCGAGGGCGGTATCAACACCGGAGCCGGAAGAGAACGACGCTTATATTCCACCGGAGCGGCCTGAACCCCTGCAGCAAATCGTGAGGGTGCCAAAACCCGCTCTGCCGAAATCCCCCCCCGCCCCGGTGCGCCCGGCCCCCCGGCAGCCACCGCCCCCCCCACCGCTATCCGGCTGGGCCGCGTTCCTGGGGGCGTTCTCCACCGAGCGCGAGGCCTCCGCCCGCCTCGCCCGGGTTGGCAGGAGTATGACCACATCCCGAATCCTGCCGGTCAAGATCGTCCCCCGCCCCCGCGACAATCGGCATCTGGGCGTCATCCACGGCCTGACGCGGGCACAAGCGCAGGCGGTTTGCGGGGTTGTGAAGCGTGCAGGGGCCTATTGCCTGACGCTCAGCCCCAAAGCGCTGCTGAACCCAAAGGCACGCTGGCGGCGATAATTCAGCAGGGGAATGCCAACACGGGAATGGACGCCTTAGCGGGCTGATCCATATTGTCTTCCAACGCCCCGGAGGAAGACATGCCTGACCTGACCTACGACGACCTCGTCGAGAATTTTGAATATCTGGATGATTGGGAAGAGCGCTATCGCTACGTCATCGAGTTGGGCAAGGCCCTGCCGCCGCTGAAAGAGGGGCGCAAGACCGATGAAACCAAGGTGGATGGCTGTGTCAGCCGGGTCTGGATCGACAGCCGCGCGGTGACGGATCAGGGCGCGACGCGAATCGAATTCGACGGCGACAGCGATGCCCATATCGTCCGCGGCCTGATCGCGATTCTGCACACCATGCTGTCGGGCAAACCGGCACGCGAGATCGCCGACAAGGATATCGTGCAGGAATTGCAACGCATTGACCTGGCCGCCCATCTCAGTCCGCAGCGCAGTAACGGCCTCGGCGCGATGGTTGATCGCATCAAGGGTGTTGCCGCCGCGCACACATAGGGGCGATTCTCAGAACGCCCCCCAGTTGATGCGATAACTGGCTTCCGCCACCGCAATTGCAGAATCGAGACATAGTCCAATGTTTATCGCTACAAGTCGTTCCACCATACGCATGATGCTGTCCAACAAATTAATCAGTCCCCTGACTAAATGTTCTATACCGATACAGGCAGAAATGCAATCGTAAATTACGATCCGCAGGGCGCGGACAGGTTTTGCTTGCTGTTCCAAACCGTTTCACAATAGTTTTCAGCGTACGAGGCATTATTACGACTGTACCTGATCCGTTCACAGGGACAGGGGCGTAATGATTTGTTAACAGGTGGAGCCGACACCTAGTACGGCGGATCAGATGGTATGTTGAGGCAGGCGGTGGCGTGATGAGGACGATTTCTCCTTTTGAATTCGTACGCCGGTTTCACCACGGGCTGATCAACCATGACGGGCGGTATGTCTGGTTCCTCGGGGCCGGGTGTTCTGTTTCTGCCGGGATCGGTGATGCGGGCGCGACAACCCTGCGCTGGCTGGGCGAGCTGAAATACCTCGAAACGGGTACTGCCGCCGATGTCGCCGACTGGGCCCCCGGGCGATTCGCGGGTTTTGACCTGACCGACCCCGCCGCGCTGTATGGCGACGTGCTCGACGCGCTGTTCTATACCGAGCAGGAGCAGGAACGGGAACTGGAGCGTATCAACGCGCAGGCCGAACCCGGATTCGGCTATGCCACCCTTGCCCAATTGGTCACGCAGCCCGACTGGGGCGAGCGGTGCAACACCATCGTCACCACCAATTTCGACGACCTCGCCGCCGATGCGCTGTATCTCTACTCCCAGCGCAAGCCGCAGGTTCTGACGCACGAAAGCTTTGACCGGCGCATCCGCATCAGCACGTCGCGTCCTACGATCCTGAAAATCTACGGCGATGCCCATCTGGGCGGCGTGCGCGGGGCCGATCAGGGGCCACTGCTGCGCTCGGACGTCAAGGATCGCCTGCGCGCGCAATTTACCGAATCGGCGCTTGTCTTCATCGGGTATGGCGCGCGGGACGAATCGGTTGCCGACCTGCTGGCGGGCCTGCCGCGTGGTGCTCCCGCCGGGGGCATCTACTGGGTCAATGACGAAGAGCCGGGAGAGCCGATTCGCCAATGGCTGGAAGACCGCAACGCGCTGTGGACACCCTATAGCGACTTCGAAGGGCTGATGTATCTGATCCGGCGCGAGTTCGATCTGGGACACCCGCGCATCGACCGCTTTGACAAAATCCTGCGCCAGTATGATGCACAGTTCCGCACGCTGGCCGCCCGGGACGACCTGAAGCCCGATACCGTCCCCGGCTTTACCGCCCCGGTGCCGCCGCGCGGAGGCGGGACTCCCAAGACTATGCCCCCCGAGGGTGAGGCTGCGCCCGAAAACGCACCCGAAACTATCGCACCCGAGGCCACTGACGCGCGGGATCCTAAAGACGACTGGAGCTATTCCTTCGCCGGAGCGGTTACCGACGGATTCGACCGGCACGACGTCATCGCGGAAGAGGAAATGCCGGTCCATGCGGACGGCCCGACCCTGATCCCCCCGCCCCCCGCCATCGAACCGCCCGCGGAAGAAGACGAGGAGGGCGATGACGCCTCGAACAACCGGATTGACCACCTGATCGCCGCCGCTGTCGCCGCCATGGCCAATGGCCAGCGGGACGATACGGTCAGCACGGCAGGCCCGATGACGGAAACCGTCCGCCACGAGGCCGATACGCCGTTGCCCGACACCGACCGCCCCACCCTGTCGATCGTGACAGGGGCAGGTTTTGATGGGGCCAGCTTTGATACCGAAGAAGACGCCGAAACGATCGTGTCTGAGGCGGAAGGCGTTCTTGCCGACGACCTGACCGACGAGGCTGTCGCATCCGACGCCCCTGCCGAAGATAAGCGTGAGGGTGAGGCACTCCCCGCCCTGCCGATCCGTGCCACCACCGACCCGGACGAAACCGACCGGCTGGAGCTGCCCCGCCGCCTGCTGGGCCGCGCGGATGCCGCCGAGCTGGACCGGCGCTACCTCGCCGCCATTCAGGACGCGCCGGGAAATTCGCGCCTGCTGGCCCGCTATGCGCGGTTTCTGACCGTCGGTCGCCGCGACCATGACGGGGCAGAGCACTACTTCAACCGCGCCATCGATGCCGATCCGCAGGACGGATCGGCCCTGCGCGATTTCGCGACCTTCCTGACCACCGTGCGCCGCGATTTCGACCGGGCCGAGGATTGCTATCGCCTCGCCCTGCGCGTGGATTTCGAGGATACCGAGACGCTGATCGCCTACGCTAACTTCCTGTGGAAAGTGCGCAGCGACATGCAGGCGGCGGGCGAATGCTATCAGGTTGCCGTCGACGGGGCCCCCCGCAATGCCCGGGCGATTGCCGCCTATGCCGAGTTTTTGTCGTTGGTCGAGCGCAAGGACGATGCGGCCTATGCCCTGCTGAAACTCGCCACCGCCTCGACCACCACCGATCCGGAGCCTGCGGTGCAACTGGCGCGGTTCGTTGCCGAAAAGCGCGGTGACCTGATCCGAGCCGAGGCGATCTTTCGCCAGGCCGCCAAGATCGATCCCCGCTCTGCCGAGACGATGGCCGCCGCCGCGACTTTCCTGGCCGATATGGCCAAAAAACCGGACGAGGCCGAAAGCTGGTTCGAGCGCGCGGTCGAGACGGATGCCGCATCCCCCGAAGTGCTGCGCGCCTATGCCCGGTTCATGGGGTCGCACCGGCGCGATTCCGATGCCGCCGAAGACCTGCTGACCCGCGCCCTCGACGCCGATCCCGGCGATGCGCAGACGGCGGTGGCCTATGCCCGGTTTCAGGAGGAAGAGCGCAGCGATCTGGAATCTGCGGACGAATACTACCGCCGCGCCGTGCATCTGGACCCGCGCAACGCGACCATCCTGTCCTCGCACGCGCGGTTTCTGCACAAGGCCCGCTCGAACCCCGCCGCCGCGCAGGATCGCTATCGCAAGGCACTGGCGCTGGACGGGAAAGATGCCTTCACACTAGCGCAATACGGCAACTTCCTGCTGCATGAGCGCAAGGATATGGACGCCGCCGAACCGCTGTTGCGCCGGGCCACCACGATTGCCCCGCGCGATGCGGCCTCGCTGGCCGATCTGGGCCTGATCCTGCGCGAACGGGGCCAGGCCGAGGAAGCCGAGACGCTGTTTCGCCGCGCCGTCGCCGCCGACCCCCGCCGGGTCGCAACGCTGCGCCGCTATGCCCGCGTGGTGAACACCGCCAAGGCGAACCCGCGCGCGGCAGAGGCGTTCTATGACAAGGCGTTGGCCCAGAACCCCAATGATCCTGCAACGCTGTGCGGTGCCGCACAGGCGATGTTCTCCTTGGGCAAACGCGATGAGGGCCTGTCGATGCTGGACCGCGCGTTCGAGGCGGCGCTGGACGACGACCCCGCCAAGCGCGACCCGGATCTGCTGCTGGAACTCTGGTTCTACCGCTACGCCTTTGACGACCGGGCGGGGCAGGATGCGATCAAGGCCGCCCTGTGGCTGGTGCGCGCCGGTGCCCGGGCCACCCGCGACGACCTGGACGCCGTGCTGAAATTCGCGGTGACCGATGGCCATGCCGAGCCGGACCTGCTGTCCGAACTCGCGTCAGTGGCCTGTGGCGAGAGCGAACCGGAACAACTGCGCCGGTTCAACGTGGCGTAGGTATTCCCCCTCTCCCACTCCCGGCCCCCCTACATCGCCGTCCACCCCCCATCGACCGAGATGCTCGTGCCCGTGATCTGCGCGGCGGCATCCGAGCACAGGAAGGCGGTGGTCTCGCCGATTTGTTCAACGGTGGCGAATTCGCGGGTGGGGGTGCGGGTCAGCATGACTTTTTCGATGACTTCGTCTTTCGTCATGTCGTTGGCGCGCATCTGGTCGGCCAGTTGTGCCTCGACCAGCGGTGTCCAGACATAGCCGGGGCAGACGGCGTTGCAGGTCACATCGACCCGCGCATCCGCCCCCTCCAGCGCGGTGACTTTCGACAGGCCGACGACGCCATGCTTGGCCGCGACATAGGCGCTCTTGAACGGCGAGGCGGTCAGGCCGTGGGCCGAGGCGATGTTGACGATGCGCCCGTGGCCGCGCGCCTTCATCCCCGCCATGACGGCCTTGGTGGTGTGAAACGCGGAGGACAGGTTGATCGCGATGATGGCGTCCCACTTGCCTGCGGGGAAATCCTCGATCTTCTCGACATACTGAATGCCCGCGTTGTTCACGAGGATATCGACGCGGCCAAACGCCTTTTCAGCCTCCGCAATCAGGTTCGCGCAATCGTCGGCCTTGGACATATCCGCACCGATATAGCGGATTTCGATGCCGGTTTCTGCGGCCAGATCGGCGGCGATCTTGCGAGCCTCATCGGAATGGGTGTGGTCGTTGATCGCGACCTTGCAGCCCTTGGTCGCCAGCACCTTTGCTATGCCGAGGCCGATGCCGCTGGTCGAGCCGGTGACGACGGCGATTTTACCCGTGAGCATTGGAATATCCTTTTCGATGCGTGTTCGGGCGCGAAAATACTGCACCGCAACACGAATGGCGAGGACGATTATTCGGCGGCGGCCAGCGCCCCCGGCAGGGCTTCGGCGACGAGGTCGAGCTCGGCGCGCGTCCCCGTGCTGATGCGGATGCAGCGGTCCAGGGGGGCGGGGCCGGGCATGCGTATGAAAATGTCGCGGGCCAGCATCTCGCGCAGGACGGCCCGGGCGTAGTCGCCATCCCGCCCGCAGTCGATAGTGACGAAATTGGTGGCAGAGGGCAGGGGGGTCAGGCCGTTGACCCGCGCGATGTCGGCCAGCCGGTCGCGCCCCTCGGCCACGGCGGCGATGACCTCCGCCAGATGCGCGGTGTCCTGCAACGCCGCCAGCGCCGCAACCTGGGACAGCCGTGACACGCCGAAATGGTTGCGGATACGCCCGAATCCCGCGACCAGATCGGGGTGCCCGAGGACACAGCCCACGCGCAGGCCCGCCAGCCCGTAGGCCTTGGAAAACGTGCGCAGCCGCATCACGTTCGGGCGGCGAAATCCGCGGGGGGTCAGGGCCTCCGCATCGCTCTGCAGCTCGGCATAGGCCTCGTCAAGCAGCACCAGACAGGTCGGCGGCATCGCGTCGATCAGCGTCTCGATCGCGGCATGGGACACCCAGCTGCCCATAGGATTATCCGGATTCGAGAGATACAGCAGCCGCGCATCCGTTTCCCGCGCCCGCCCGGCCAGCGCAGCGAGGTCTTCGCAATCATTCCGATACGGAACCGCCTCGACCACCCCGCCGAACCCCGCGACATGGTAGTTGAACGTCGGATAGGCCCCCAGCGACGTTACCGCCACGTCTCCCGGCGCCATGAACAGCCGCACGATCAGACCAAGCAGCCCGTCGATCCCCTCGCCCACCAGCACTTCCTCAGACGCATAGCCGAAATGCGCGGCCAGCGCTTCGGTCAGGTCGTGCATCGTCGAGTCAGGATACCAGCTCGCCTGCTCCATCGCCGCGCGCCGAACCGCCTCGACGACATGCGGTGACGGGGCGAGGGTCAACTCGTTTGCCCCGAGCCGCGCAGCAAAGTCCCGCCCACGCGCCCTTTGCATCTGCTCCGGCCCCACGAACGGGATGGTGGCAGGCAGCGAGGCGGGCAGGGGCGCAAACGGGGGCAGGGCGGTCATGACGGCAGCTTTCAATCCGATGAGCGTACCCCTCTTTCTCCCCCTGAAACGCCGGAATGGCAAGATGTGAACCGGTCATAGTCTTCACGCCGATGTGCAAACAGGTTGATCCAGAGCGCAACCACAGCGTAGGAAGAAAAGAAGAGGGCGACAGTCCCAACAATGGGGAGTGCAGGGATGCGAGATTCATACGGTTATGACGATTACGATGATGGCGGGTCCTTTTTTGGAACCTTGCTGATGATGGTGATCGGCGGTGCGATTGCTCTCGCGGCGTTTGATGCCTTCGGCCAGATCTACAGTCCGGAGGCGGGATATCCAAAGCTGGCCCCCGTGCCGCTGGCGACCCAGTCGCTCGGCGCGCTATTCGGCGATGAGTTCAAGCAATACGGTCAGTATGCCCATTACGCGATGGGTATCATCGGCTATCCGCTCGGCTATGTGCTGTTCGCGCGGCCTATCAGCCGCATGATTGCGCCCAACGTCCATTGGTGGTTTACGGGCATCGTCTTCGGTGTCGTGATCTGGGCCTTTGCGCTGTATGTGATGGCGCATCTTGTCTCCGGCAATCCGCCCTTCCTCGGGTTCGGGCCACTGACATGGGTGGCGCTGGTCGGACACATTGTTTACGGGCTGGCGCTGGCAGCTGTGATGCGCGATGGGCGCTACGTCTGACATCGGATATACGGTGAGCCGCCGCTCTGTTGTGATTGCCCTCGGGATCGTCGTGCTTGTGGCGGCGGTCCTGTTTGTGATGGGCCGCGCGCCGATCTGTGAGTGCGGCACGGTCAAGCTGTGGCACGGCGCGGTCGTCAGCTCCGAGAATTCGCAGCATATCGCGGACTGGTACACGCCCAGCCATATCCTGCACGGGTTGGTCTTCTACGGTTTTCTGTGGCTGATCCTCCGCCGCGCATCCCTGGGCAAACGCTTCGTCATTGCCACGGCGATCGAGGCGGCGTGGGAGATTGCAGAGAACACCGATGCGGTGATCGAGCGGTATCGCGAGGCGACCATCGCGCTGGACTACTACGGCGACAGCATCCTCAATTCGGTGGCCGATATCCTGTGGATGTGGGTCGGGTTCACACTGGCGCGGGTGCTGCCTGTCTGGGCCAGCGTGCTGCTGTTCATCGTGGCGGAGCTGGTCGTCGGCTATCTGATCCGCGACGGCCTGACCCTCAATGTTATCATGCTGCTCGCCCCGCAGGACTGGATCAGGGAATGGCAGATGGCGGGCTGAGGCAGTCGCGCGAAATATTTGCGCCCCTTGCCATCCCTGCCCCCCCTCGCATACACCCGTCGAAACAGTCATTGAGGCGAGGCGGCATGAACACTCCGGTTGAGGGGATCAAGACGGTTGGCATCGTTGGCGCGGGGCAGATGGGCAATGGCATCGCCCATGTGTTCGCCGTCGCAGGCTATGATGTCGTGATCAGCGACCTTGAGCAGGACCGGATCGACGCCGCGATGGGCGTGATCGAGGGGAACCTGCAGCGACAGGTAAACCGCGACCTGCTGGGCGCGGAAGAAGGCGTCGCCGCCATGGCCCGGATCAAGGGCACCACCGATATGGCGGATTTCGGGAATTGCGATCTCGTGATCGAGGCGGCCGCGGAAATCGAGATGCTGAAGAAAGACATCTTCCGCAAACTGGTCGAAGTGGTGCCCCAGCGCGCGATTCTGGCCTCGAACACCTCGTCGATCTCGATCACCCGGCTGGCCACAGTCACCGACCGGCCAGAGCGGTTCATGGGCATCCACTTTATGAACCCCGTGCCGGTCATGAAGCTGGTCGAACTGATCCGTGGTATCGCCACCGACGAGCCGACCTTCGAGACGATGCGCGCCGTCGTCGCCTCACTGGGCAAGGAAGCGGCGGTTGCCGAGGATTTCCCCGCCTTCATCGTCAACCGCATTCTGGTGCCGATGATCAACGAGGCAGTTTATACGCTGTACGAAGGCGTCGGCACAGTCGACAGCATCGACAAAGCCATGAAGCTGGGCACGAATCATCCGATGGGGCCGCTGGAACTGGCCGACTTCATCGGGCTGGATACATGCCTCGCCATCATGAACGTGCTGCATGACGGTCTGGCCGATACCAAGTACCGCCCCTGCCCATTGCTGGTGAAATATGTCGAGGCAGGCTGGCTGGGCCGCAAGACCGGGCGCGGTTTTTATGACTATCGGGGCGAGGTGCCGGTTCCGACGCGGTAGTAATACCCGCTCTGCCCCGGGCGTAAGACCCGGGGCCTCGACCGTCAGCGCGCTATCTCAAAGCCATGGAAATCTGCATGAGGCTTTGGGTCTTACGCCCGGGGCAGGGCGGTTTATCCCCTACAGACCGGTCAAAATCGTGCCCAGCGCCTCCACTACCCCTTGCGCCATCACATCGATCACGACGATCTCGCCCGAGGCGGGGAAAACACCGGTCAGTGCGATGATGTTGACCTGATGCGCGACCAGCATCAGCCGCCACCCCTGCGGCTGCGCGGCCAAATACCGGCGCAACGATGCGGTGCGCCAATGCCCACGTCCAATTTCTCACTCTTTTGCGACATGGATTGGCCGTATCTCTGCGCGAATCTATATTGGTTATCAACACGGGCACTGCCCTCATTCACAGGAAGATCACCCATGGCCGTATTCTTTCGCCCGCTCGCCGCCGCCGCGCTTTTCGTCGCCGGTCTGACCACCGCTGCCCAGGCCGAGCCACAGCCCTACACGCTCGACAAATCGCACACGGCGGTGACCTTCACAGTCGATCATCTCGGCTATTCGCTGACGCATGGCTTCTTTACGAAGTTCGATGCGGATATCGATTTCGATCCTGATGCGCCTGAGAAATCCTCGGTTGTCTTCACCATCGACGCGGCGTCGATCAATACGCTGTGGGAAGCGCGCGACAAGCATGTGCGCGGCAAGGATTTCCTCGATGTCGCGAAGAACGCCGACATCGTCTTCCGCTCCAAGAGCATCGAGATGACGGGCGATAGCACCGCCACGCTGATCGGTGACCTGACGATTCGCGGCGAGACGCAGGAAGAGACATTTGATGTTGTGCTGAACAAGAGCGCCCCTTCGCCCCTGCCCCAGCTGAACGGCAAGGTCGTAACCGGCTTCACGATCAAGGGTGAGATCGACCGCACGAAATATGGCGTTACCTATGCCTCAGGTGCCATTGGTAATGTGATCCCGGTTCAGGTCAGCCTCGAAATCTATCCTACCGACTCATGATCGATTCGTGAGTCTTAAGAACACCCGCGAGCGCTGGGGATGGCTCGCCAAGGTTCTTCACTGGACCATGGCGGTGCTGATCATCACGCTCGCGATCGTTGGCACCTATATGGCGAACTATCTGGATGACATGATTTTCCAGATTAGGCTGACCCAGATTCACAAATCCTTCGGCTTCGTCGTCTTCATACTGGCGATTCTGAGGGTTCTGTGGCGCTGGGCCAACCCCGTCACGCCCGCCCTGCCCGCCGATCAATCAGCGTGGGAGCGCGCGGCGGTGCACGGGGCGCATTGGGCGCTGTATGTCCTGATGTTTACGATTCCGGTCAGCGGATGGCTGATGTCGTCCGCCTCGCCCCTGAACGACCCCGATGCGTACCCGGCCCCGCTGAAGAACATGGTGTTCGGCCTGTTCGAACTGCCCGATCCGTTTCAGCCGGGCAACGAATCGCTGACGGAAATCCTGCATATTGTGCATTGGGCCAGCGTATATGTGCTGGCCGTGATCCTGGTCGTTCATATCGGCGCGGCACTGAAGCACCACTATGTGAACAAGGATACCGTGCTGCGGCGGATGTTGCCGTGGGGTGGTGGCGAGTAGACAGCTCTGCCCCCGGGCGAAAACCCGGGGCCTCGCGCAGATTTTTGTGGCTTCGATATCGTGCACAGACCGTCGAGGCCCCGGGCCTTTGCCCGGGGCATGGTAGTTCAGCTCTGCAGAACCAGCGACCGCAGGAAGGCCCGCGCAGGCTCTCCGTCCCAATCGACCAGACCCCAGATGCGCGCGACGACCGTGCCCTGCTTGTCGACGATGAAGCTGGTCGGCGTGGCGATGCTCCAGCGGCCAAAATGTTCGATCGACAGCAGCGAGCCGTTGATTTTCTCATGGTCCATGATCGGCTCTATGTTGCCCAGATCGCGCTGGTCCAGAAAGCTGGTAATCAACCCCATCTCCTGGTCCAGTCCCAGCGCCACCACGCGCACTCCCTCGCCCTGCATTTCGCCGGACAGGCGGTTGAGGACGGGCATTTCCTTCATGCACCACGGGCAATCCTCCTGCCAGAGGGTAACGATCAGCACCTCGCCCGCATAGTCGGTCAGCGATCCGGTGCGCCCGTCCTCGTAGCGCAGCTCCGAGGTCGGGACGGTAATCCCCGGCTCGGTCTGCACGACGTTCTGGGCAAAGACGGCATCGCCCGGCTCCGCATGGGCGGAGGGGCCGCTCCCCATGGTCAGGGTTACGGCGAGGGCGGCGGCGAAGAGCGGGGCAAGGCGCATGGGGGTTTCATCCTATGGCAGGAAAGAAAAGAACGATCAGTTCGTTGCGAGGAATTTCTTGATATCGTCTACAAAGGGTTTGTCGGGCCACGGGAAGGCACCGAACAGCACTTCCACCACCTTGCCCTCGCCATTCACCATCAGGTGCGTGGGCGTCGCGACCATGCAATTCGCCTTGAACAGCGTGTTGCCGAGGTCGATATTGGCGTCGATCTGCTGGTAGTTCTTGCCGTCGAGAAAACCCTTCACATCGTCGATGCTGTAGTTGCGCTGCCCCTCGTGCAGTTGTTCGACGGAGATCTGAACGAATTGCGCTTCGTCTATTTCCGGGTCCTGCAGAAACGTGTTGAGGGCGGGAAGATCGACCTTGCAGCCCGGGCAGCGGGGGTGCCACAGGGTCACGATCATCGGCTTGCCGTAGTTCTGGCTCAGGGACACCGTTTCGCCGCGCTCGTTGGTATAGCCGATATCCGGCAGCGCCAGCGGGACAGGTTCAGGGTAACTGCGCTCGCCGTTTGAGATATAGTTGTAGAACAGCTCGTCCTTACCCGTCATGTTGCACGCGAAGGCAGGCGTAGCGATGAGGGTCGCCAGTGCGAAAGTCGTGAGTTTCCTGAACATGCGTCGTCTCCTGAATTTCAAGCCCCTCGAATGCCGTGCCCGGGGCCGGGCTGTCCAGTCATAGCCCTTCACGATTCGCTGAAGAGAGTGGACAAATCCCTAACGGTGCGGTCACGCCTGCGTTAGGTTCGCGGCGATACAGACACCGCGAGCAAGGCAAGAGCATGGCACGACCGGATGACGAAACCCGTGTGCGCGACGCGCAGGCGCGGCTGGACCAGATGCGGCACGAGGCGGGCGGGGCGCTGACAGGGGCCGAGGCGCGCGAGCGTGCCGGGCTGAACCCGAACGATGCGCAGGAAGACCCGCCCCTCGACTGGAGCGTGACACCGCTAAACGTGACGCTGCAACTGCTGGCCGTCGCGTTGTTCCTGTTCGTGTTGTGGTTTCTGGTCACCACTTTTGCGGGGGGCGTGGGCGCGCTGTTCAACCGATGAGGAAGCGCCGGATACCCCGCCCCCCCTCCGCCAACGGCCCCGCTGCCCAGCCCACCGCCGCCCAACCCCTGCGCAAACGTTTCTGGGAAACCGTGCCCATGGCCGAGATGACCGTGCCCGAATGGGAGGCATTGTGCGATGGCTGCGGCAAATGCTGCATGCTGAAGATGGAGGACGAGGACGAACCGGGCGACATCGCCTATACCAACATCGCCTGCCGCCTGTTCGACGAAAAAACCTGCCGCTGCACCAGCTATGATCTGCGCTCGACCCTTGTGCCGACCTGCATCCAGCTGACGCCGAAAACCATCGTGGAGGCGCAGGACTGGATGCCCTCGACCTGCGCATACCGGTTGCTGGCGGAGGACAAGCCCTTGCCGGAATGGCATCCGCTGCGCACCGGTGATCATAATTCCGTACACACCACGGAAAACTCGATGCAGAACCGGACCGTACCAGAGTATGAAGTCGATGAAGACGATTGGTACGACTACGTAATCGAGGGCGGGCACTGATGAACTTTACCAGCGACAACAGCTATGGCGCGGCCCCCGAAATCATCGAGGCGATGGCCCGGGCGAATGACGGCGCGCTGGGTTCCTATGGCGCAGACCCGTTGGCGGCGCGGGTCGAGGAGCGGTTGCGCGCGCTCTTTGAAACCAATCTGCGGGTATTTCTGGTCACCACCGGCACCGCCGCGAATGCCCTGTCGCTGGCCAGCGTGTCACCGCCCTGGGGCACGGTATTCTGCCACCGCGAGGCGCATATCGCCGAGGATGAATGCGGGGCGCCGGAGTTCTTCGGCGGCGGGCTGACCCTGCGCCACCTGCCCGGCGAGGATGCCAAGATCGACCCGGATGCGCTGGTCGAATCACTGGCCGAATGCGGGGCGCGGGGGGTTCATCAGACCCAGCCCGCGGCGCTCAGCATCACTAATCTCACCGAAAAAGGCGCGCTCTATACCCCCGACGAGGTCGCAGTCCTCAGCCAGACGGCCCATTCTGCCCAATGCGCCGTGCATCTGGACGGCACCCGATTCGCCAATGCCGTGGTGGCCAGCGGGGCGACGCCTGCCGATCTGTCCTGGCGTGCGGGCGTTGATATCCTGTGCCTGGGGGCGACCAAGAACGGTGCGCTGGCCGCCGAAGCAGTGATCTTCTTTGACCCCGAGCGACAGGCGCAGGCCATTTCGTCCTTTGAATTTCGGCGCAAACGCGGGGGACATCTCGTGTCGAAGGGCCGCCTGCTGTCGGCGCAGATGGATGCGTGGCTGGCGGATGATTTCTGGCTGAACCGCGCCGCCCACTCCAACGCGATGGGTCAGCGTCTGGCGGCAGGATTGCGCGGGGTGCCGGGGGTCGAGATCACCAACAAGCCGGTCGCCAATATCCTGTTCGTCCGCCTGCCCCTCGCGATCCATCGTCATCTGCGCGCGGCAGAGGCAGCGTATTATCTCGAACCCGCTTCCCAGACCGAGGACGGCGACGGGGTCAGCGTCTGTGCCCGCCTCGTCTGCTCGCCCTCAACCACGGCGGACAGCGTGGATGCCTTTATCAGCCTGTGCGCCGCCGCTGTGCAGATGCCTGCCTGACATGACAATTTTCCTGCGTCTGTGCCTCGTCCTCGTCGCCCTCGCCGCCCTGCCAGCGCCATCAATGGCCCAGCAGGCAGAGGAGGCCCCGGCCGTCGAAAAGCCCCTCATCACGCTGGAGCGGGCCGACGTTCTTTTCGACAAATGGGAGAAATCGGCGCAGGACGTCGAGGAACGCCTGCAGTCGGAGCCGATCACCCCCCTTGTTCTGAGCGAATTCCGCCAGACCCTCGACCCCCAGCGCGTCAATGCCCGCACCCTTGCTGCCCAGGCCAAGGACCAGCTCGCCCCCCTCGTCGCACAGCTCGAATCCCTGGGCGCACCACCCGAGGAGGGGGCAACCGAAGATGCCGCCGTGAAAGTCGAGCGCGACGAGATCAACAAGCGCATCGCGACCCTGCGCGCCACGGTCAGCAAGGCCGATCTGGCCTTTACCCGCGCCGACCGCCTGATCGCCACTGCCACCGATGCCCAGCGCCAGCGCTTCACCGATGAATTGCTGCAGCAAGGCCCCGCCCCCGTCGACCCGCGCAACTGGCTGACGGCGGGCACGACCATCCTTGCGGTCACCAGCAATGTTGTGGCCGAAGCGACGGCGACCGAAGCGCGCCAGCGCCGCCGCGAAGTATGGAAGGATGCCGGACCCACCGCCCTCGCCGCCCTCGCCTTTGCCCTGTTGATGCTGGTCTTTGCGCGCCGCTATGCGCTGCAGCACCTGTCCCGCGCGATCCAGTCCCATCCCCCGCGCGAGATCAATGCGGAAACCGAGATGTCGGCCTATGGCGGCCTGAACGCGCACGAAACCCTCGACCATGCGGCGATGTCAGAGAGTAAACTGCCGCACCCGGCCATGGGCCTGCCCCCCAGCCGCACCCGCCGCCTGCTGGTCGGGATCGGCGTAACACTGACGCGCCTGTTGATGCCCATGGCCGCGATTCTGGCGGCGCGCTATGCGCTCAGCATCCTCGACCTGCTCGGCCCGACGGGGAAAGTGCTGGTCAACGGGTTGTCGATCGGGCTGGCCTTCATCGCACTCAGCTATGCCCTCGTCTTCGCCTTCTTTGCCCCACGCACGCCGGAGCTGCGGTTTTCGAACCTGACGAATGCGACAGCAGGCTGGGCCTCGTTCTACGGCATGACCATCGCGGTCGCGCTGGCCCTGAATATCGGCCTGATCGGCGCGGGCGAAAAGCTGGACCTGCCCGAAGCCTCCCTCGCCGTCTTTAACCTGTGCACCGTCGTGGTGGCGGCCTGGGGCCTGTGGCGCATGGCCGGGGTCTGGAGCGAGAAGCAAGTCGACGCCCGCACCCTGGCCGAGGGCGAGGAAGCCTCCGCCGAGGAGGAGAACTGGTTCGCCGAAAACCTGATTTTCAGTGGCCGCCGCGCTGCCTATATCCTCGCCGTTGTCACGCCGCTGGCGGCGGTTTCAGGGTATTACGCGCTCTCCCGCTATATCCTGCAAAGCGGAGTTCTCAGCGCCGCCGTCATCGGCACCGCCGTCATCCTGTTCATGATCGCGAACGAGGCATGCCAGGCGCTTTACGAAGCCTCCGACGACAACAAGACCGGGACCACAGGCAAGAAGGAAGAGCGCGTCAGCCTCATCCCGGTCTTCATCGGGTTCGTTCTCGCGCTGCTTACCCTGCCGGTTCTCGCCCTCGTCTGGGGCGCGACGACGGGGGATCTGGAGGAGGTTTATTTCGGCCTGACCGAAGGGTTCACCGTGGGCAAGACGCGGTTCCGCCCCGGCGACCTGCTGATCGCCGCGCTCGTCTTCGGCTTTGGCCTGTTCCTGACGCGGTTGTTCCAGGCCATCGTACGCCGCACGATCATGCCGCGCACCAAACTGGATGTCGGCGCGCGGTCGTCGATCGTGTCGGGGCTGGGGTATCTGGGCTTTTTCATCGCTGCACTCTCGGCCATTTCCATCGGCGGGATCGACCTGACCAATCTGGCCTTCCTCGGCGCAGCGCTCTCGGTCGGCATTGGCTTCGGCCTGCAGAACATCGTCAACAACTTCGTCTCGGGGATCATCCTGCTGATCGAGCGCCCCATCAAGGTCGGCGACTGGATCGAGGTGGCCAATACCCACGGCACGGTGCAGAAGATCAACGTGCGCTCGACCGAGATCAAGACCTTCGACAAGGCCAGCTACATCGTCCCGAACTCCGAGCTGATATCGGGGGCCGTGACGAACTATACCCACGAGGACGTGATGGGCCGTGTCATCTGTCCGGTGGGGGTCGCGTACGGTACCGATGTGCGCAAGGTCGAGCGGATCCTGCTGGAGATTGCCCGCGCCCACCCCATGACCCTGCGCCGTCCCGCCCCGCAGGTGATTTTCCAGAGCTTCGGCGGATCGTCCCTCGATTTCGAGCTGCGCGCGTTCCTGCGGGATGTGAACTGGGTCGTCGCCACGCGCTCGGATATCAATTTCGAGATCGAGCGCCGGTTCGAGGAAGAACACATCGAGGTGCCGTTCGGCCAGACGGATGTGACCGTCAAGAATGCCGCCGAGATGATCGAACTCATGTCCAAAACCGCCGCCTTCGCCCAGCCACGCCCGGAACGATCTGTCGAGGGGCGGTCTTCCCAGAACGACGACCCCATTGAGCCGGATTTACAAGGAGATCACGCATGACCGAGCTTTTGTTCCGCGACGATGCCACCCTCGACTATTGCGAGGCCACGGTGGTCGAGGTCACCTCGGCGGGGGTCGTGCTGGATCGCACGGTATTCTATCCGGCGGGGGGTGGCCAACCGGGCGATACCGGCACGCTCGATCTGGCGAAGGTGCATGACACGGTCAAGGGCGAGAACGGCGCGATCCTGCATCTGTGCGAAGGCGAATTGCCGGGGGTGGGCGAGACGGTGACCGCGACCCTCGACTGGGATCGCCGGTTCGCCCATATGCGCATGCACACCGCGCTGCACCTGTTATCCGTCGCCATCCCGCTGCCGGTTTCGGGCGGGGCCATCGGGGCGGAAAAGTCACGCCTCGATTTCAATATGCCCGAAGCACCCGAGGATCGCGACGCCATCGAACAGGCAGTCAACGCCATGATCGCGGCGGATCATTCAATTACAGAAGAATGGATCACCGACGCCGAACTCGCCGCCAATCCGGAGTTGGTCAAGACGATGTCGGTCCAGCCACCCAAGGGCGCGGGCAAAGTGCGGTTGGTGCGGATCGGGGATATCGATCTACAGCCCTGCGGCGGCACCCATGTGGCCTCCACAGGTCAGATCGGCCCCGTCCGCCTCGGCAAGATCGAGAAGAAGGGCAAGCAGAATCGTCGGGTGTATCTGCACTTCGCGTAAGGCCATGAAAAAAGCCCCGGCGAACCGGGGCTTGATGGCGTCATGCTCGATGGGGGCAGATCACCCCAGATCGTTCATCGTCTCAACGATCCTGTCCAGCGCGGGGCCGACCACCGGGCCGACACCCGGAATCTCGCGCACCCGGTCAATGATCGGCTGCAGCGTCTGCAGCGCCGTGGCGACGATACCGCTCAGGGCTCCACGCTGGGTTTCCGGCAAGTCAGCCGCCGCCGCCTGAACTGCCTCGAGATTTTCGCTCGCAGCCGTCAGGTCAGGCAGAGCCGCCCGCGCCGTCGCCTCATCGGTGATCGAGCCAAGCGAGGTCTGGATATTGCTGACCGATTGCGACAACTCAGTGCCGAGTTCGGAGGGCACGAGGCTCTGCTCGATCCCGGCGGGGGCATCGGCGTCACCCGGTGCCATGAAGTTGGTGAAGACGAACCACCCGATCGCCAACAGCGCAAGCAAACCGATCAGCCACCCAAGCATCCCGCCGGATTTCTTCACCTCTGCCGTCTCGTGCACCGGATCTGGATGCGCGTGGGCCGTGGTGTTTACCGATGACTCCACAGGGGTCGATGTCGTCACCGGATCTGCGGTCGCCGAGACGCCCCCGGCGACGAAATTTCCCTTGAACGAATCGAACGCACTGCTGCCCGGCACATGGTCGATAAACCCGTTCGGCAGCGCATCGGCGATATTCTGGCGCTGATCCGACAACAGCCGTGACAACCCGTCCGCATCAAGATTTTGCCGCGATACTTCCTCGCCCAACGTGCCCAGCGCGACCGGTCCCATCATCCCGAGCAGGGCACTGGACTGCGCCTCCTCAATCCCGGTGAATCGGCTGACGGCCTGCATAATCGGCCCCATTTCGCCAGCGCCCAGCACCGCATCCAGATCACGCCGCCCCGCCTCGACCTGCTGCGCCTCGTGTTGTCCGCCGAGCATGGCATCAAGATTTTGCAGCGTCCCGGTACCTTTGCCGCGCAGCCCGTCCAGAATCGAACCAGCCGCGGATGCCGACGCACCCCCTTTGCCCGACAGCGCCGCCATGATTGCGGGCAGGGCTGTGGCGATGGCCGTTCTGGCGAGCGTGCTGTTGATTCCCAGGGAACGCGCGATCTTGTCGATCACCGCGGGCCCGACAAAATTCATCGCCATCGATACAATATTCATAATCCGGTCGCTCCATTCGCTTCGGTTGACAGTCGCCCCAAGCGAAGAGAAGTGCACTCTCAAAAAACTAAAGTATAGATCGATAATACTTCTCTTCTTTTCCCATATGGTAGGGATATTGATTTACTTCAAGGCTAATTTTCTCAAATCTGAACATATTCATTGAAAATATTAGGGTTTTTAATTTACTTCTTAAGGTTGATTTACCAATTTTTATTTCTCTTTTTGCTTTTCACCCCCTCACCCCCGGGTATGCCATTCCCTCGCCGTGCGCCTTGCGATAGACCCGCAGGGTTTGCAGTCGGAAAGGGGAGATCGCGCGGATGAGCAACGTGGCAGTAATCGGGGCGCAGTGGGGCGACGAGGGCAAGGGCAAGATCGTGGATTGGCTATCTGAGCGCGCCGATGTGGTCGTGCGCTTTCAGGGTGGCCATAACGCGGGTCATACGCTCGTCATCGATGGCAAGGTCTACAAGCTGTCCCTGCTCCCCTCCGGTATCGTGCGATCGGGCAAGCTGTCGGTCATCGGCTCGGGCGTGGTCCTAGACCCCTGGGCGCTGCTCGACGAGATCGGGCGGTTGCGTGCGGAAGGCGTGACCATCACCCATGACACCCTGCGCATTGCCGAAACCGTCCCCCTCATCCTGCCTGTGCACCGCGATCTGGACCGCCTGCGCGAGGAAGCGGCGGGCGCGGGCAAGATCGGCACCACCGGGCGCGGCATTGGCCCTGCCTATGAGGATAAAGTGGGCCGCCGCGCCATCCGCCTCGCCGATCTGGCCGATGAAGCAACACTGGACGAGCGCATTACCCGCCTGCTCGCCCACCACGATCCGCTGCGCAAGGGTCTGGGCGAGGCCCCGATCGACCGCGAAGCCCTGCGCGCTGATCTGCTGGCGGTCGCCAACGACGTGCTGCCCTTCGCCGCACCGGTCTGGCGCGAACTGGATCACGCCCGCCGCGCCGGAAAGCGCATTTTGTTCGAGGGGGCGCAGGGCGCGCTGCTCGACATCGACTACGGCACCTATCCCTATGTCACATCGTCCAACGTGGTGGCGGGGCAGGCCGCCTCGGGTGCGGGCGTGGGGCCAGGTCAGATCGGCTACGTCCTCGGCATCGTGAAGGCCTATACCACCCGCGTCGGGGCCGGGCCGTTCCCGACCGAACTGGATGATGGCATCGGCCAGCGGCTGGGTGAGCGGGGCCACGAATTCGGCACGGTCACGGGGCGCAAGCGCCGCTGCGGCTGGTTCGATGCCGCCCTCGTCCGCCAGACCGCCGCGCAATCGGGCATGACCGGTGTGGCGCTGACGAAACTGGATGTGCTCGACGGGTTCGAGGAACTGAAGATCTGCACCGGCTATCGCGTTGACGGGGTCGAAATCGACCATCTGCCCGCCGCCGCCGCCCAGCAGGCCAAGGCCGAACCGATCTACGAGACGATCCCCGGCTGGTCCGAATCGACCGAAGGAGCACGCCGCTGGGCCGACCTGCCCGCCGCCGCGATCAAATACGTGAAGCGAATCGAAGAGCTGATCGGGTGCCCCGTCGCGCTGCTCTCCACCTCGCCGGAACGGGACGATACCATCCTCGTCACCGACCCTTTCGCGGGATAGGGGCGGGCTATAATGAAACGCGATCAAGTTGGGTCAGAAAACCCGCCAAGAACTGTGTGTTTCCTGACGCTCTCTGGCTTAACCTGATCGCGTTTCACTCTAAGCTACTGATACTGTGCGAAGTGGACCATACTCTGCTCCGCGCAGTTTCGGGCAAGTATTAAGGGGTTTTTAACCCTGTTTGGCATAGCTGGACTCCTAAATTTGGAGCGGTCTATGCTTGAATATCTCTTTGGGACGGCGGGGTTTATGCCCCATGGCATGTGTCTGCTGTGGCGTCCGGATATCGTCGTGATGCATGTCGGGTCTGACATCCTGATTTTCCTGGCCTATTCAGCCATTGCGCTCTCGATTCATCGCTTTCTCAACTACAGGCCAGAATTCCGGCATAACCGGGTGGCAATGCTGTCGGCCGCGTTCGTCGGCGGGTGTGGGATCGCGCATCTGTTCGGGGCGGTATCGCTGTGGTGGCCCGCCTATGGCGCGCAGGCGATGCTGAAAGTGACGGTCGCGCTGATCTCCGTCGCGGCCGCCATCGCGATCTGGCGACTGATCCCGACGCTGGGCGCTTATCCAACCTTGACCGAGATCGACGAGAGCCACGAGACGGAAAAACGCCTGCGCCTGCGCGAAGCCGAATTGAAAGACGCCCTGCAGCAACTGCGCAATGCCGACAAGGCCAAGGCGAATTTCTTCGCAGCCATGAGCCACGACCTGCGCACCCCCCTCAACGCCATCATCGGCTTTTCCGAGGCCCTGAAGATGGAAATCTTCGGCAAACTCTCCAATGCGAAACAGGCGGAATACGTCGATCATATCCGCAGCAGTGGCGGGCAGTTGCTGACCCTGATCAGCGATCTGCTCGAATTGTCGGGGTTGGAGGGTGGCCAGCGCGCGATCGAGGCTGAACCAGTTCCCGTGCGGCCGCTGCTCGCCGAAATCCTCCACCAGTTCGAGATGTCCTCCGCCGCCCAGAACCGGCGCGTGCGCGTCGCGCTGACCTGCGATGTCGAGACGGTCTTCGCCGACAAGGCCAGCTTTCCCCGCATTCTCAACAACCTGCTCGCCAATTCAGCCAAGTATGGCAGCGAAAACGGCAGGATCTCGGTCAGCCTGACCCGGAGCAGGGCAGGCACCGAGCTGACCGTGACCGATGACGGGCCGGGTTTTCCCACCGGCAAGGTCGACGTGATGCGCGCGCCCTTCATGCGCGAGCACAGCTCGGATGACGGCATCGGGATCGGGCTGGCCATCGTCGATACGCTGATGCAGCAGCATGGGGGCCATATGATCCTCTCGAATGCCGAAGGGCGCGGGGCCCGAATCACGTTGCACTTCCCGCATCCGCCGCGCCACAAGCGGACAATGCCTGCCCTGCGCCACCGTTCGGGGCGCGATGTGGCGGTGGCCTGACGAGGCTCGCCCCACCAGAATGAATGACCATTCTACCATTCCGCTCTTGCCCCGGATCACGTCCGGGGAAGAGTTGTACATTTGGGAAAGTCAGTGACTAGAGCATCCTGACCGATATAAGGATCGGCCAGGATGCTCTATCTTCTTGTTTTGGCGCGT
>JAVCKV010058981.1:0-22427 GCA_032274145.1 Herpochondria borealis | reverse complement strand
CCGAGCGGGTCTAGGTTAGTGCACTCGGCGCTGTGGGAAGATAATGTAATGTTCTCTGAGAAGTTAGTTTTAGGGGTTTTTACCTTGAGTCGCTTTTAGCCCTCAGTCCCGCCTTGGGCGCTCGCCCAGCTGCTACATAAGCTGCCTGGGCGGCCCATGTGTTGAAATTGAGGGCAAAATGATCATTGGTAGCGAAGTCTATCCCCCAATAAAGCCTTTTCCCCCGTCTTGCCTTCTTTCTTCCCCTCTACCCGCTTTTCCCTCCTTTCTCCTCTCATTCTGGGATGATTAGTTGCGCCTTACGATTGGACACCCACAACGCCGAGCGCCTACATCTAGGGCGGTCACACGTGTCGATTTACCAAACTACGCAGCTCAGTCGCCCCGCTTTCGGCTCTGCTACTTTTTCCCTTGTGTACGGGATACAAGAGTGAGCTAACACGCTACACCACACTAGTCTCCCGAATTAGAAGCGATTATAGGAATCCTTTTCTCCGAAGATGTCCCGGCGCTCAGGAAAGGATCAAAATGCGTGCAGTGACATTTAAAGCATCTTCAGCGGCAGTCATAAGTCGAGGAAGACAATTATGCAGGGTGCTGATGATGTGGCGCCAATGGCACCAATCCAAAATCCGCACGATCAGGCGCCGAAGGCGCCTGTTGTTGATTAGAAGAACGACGCACCGAAAGCGCGACATGACGATGTTGATGCCGCTAGAAGAGCTGCAGATGATACTGATGTTCAAGGGTATGAGAAGAAGAACAAAGCATAGGCAGGGTCTGCGTACAAGAATTATGGTAAAGACGTTGCGCCGCAGGCGCGAATTAATGATGATTTGTACGGAGAGGCGGATTTGCCTTGGCCACAATACTCTTCTGGCTCGTTCTCCGCTCCTGATGCGGTTACTTCTGGCCATGTGTAAAATCGGCTACCTCATGGAGCCCATGAAGCCCAAGACACTTCGATCCAGCCCTGGTCCCAAAAGATTCGGGAACTGGTGTTGATGGAAGATGTAGTCTTGAACTTAGAATCTGTCCTACATGATGATGGGCAGGGGATCCCCAACCTTGGGAAGAAAATGAAAGTGGTCCGTATGTG
Organism: Herpochondria borealis; assembly: GCA_032274145.1. Lineage (NCBI taxonomy): Eukaryota > Rhodophyta > Florideophyceae > Ceramiales > Ceramiaceae > Herpochondria > Herpochondria borealis. The sequence continues at coordinate 21,328 of JAVCKV010058981.1, read as the reverse complement.
CGTTGAAGATGCGAAGAAAGACACCTTCTCCGCACATAAAAGAGCGACCATGGGCAAGGAGATGATGATGAAAGAGGTGAAAAAAACTTAGTGCTGAGGTGAAAGAGAGATCCCCCCGGACAGTTGGCGCCGAGTGGTCCGTTGGCGCGTAAAGCCAGGAAAGCACCAGAATCAAATCCGATTTCCTCGCAATCAGGTCGAAAATGGGTTACATTTACAAGCAGTTTGCTCACTTGGTTGCATCCCCCGCCGTCGCACATCCCGCTGGTGGCCGACCAGCCAGCCTCGGTTGGCTATATACATATCCAGGCACAGACTTCTTCTTCAGAACCACGTTGGGGAAGGTAATTAGAACCTGCTAGGGACCACAGTGGAAGGCCTCATGTTGAGTATGTGACGAGTGACTTCAATCCCAGGCCGGAAGCGGCGGGCTATTCGCATGGAACGCCAATTCCAACCGAAAATATCACCGCAGTGTTTCCAGTCCCATCCGTCACAACGTCTATGAATCCAGAGCCCCTTCATACGGTTGCGAAAAGAGAGAAGATAGGAGTGCCCCTTTCCTTGGTCTGTACTGTCCTGGGTTGGAACCTCTCAAGATGAAGTTTCCTTCATTTCAATATGTGGTAGATTAACGCATGCATGGACTTCCCAACACGTCGAGCATTCTAAGTCAGGACGGCTGGGGCCACCTGCATCAACTTAAGAAGCGTATCGACGGGCTTTGCACGGCTCTCGGAGCATTTGATGGTGCCAATCCGATCGGGCTCCTCCACTTCCTGATGACGTTCAAGGAGACGCTCAACGACTTGAATGAGTCGGAAGGAGTGGTTATTCATGTGCTTACCTACTTCCTGGACGTCGAAGCCAAGGAAGCCTATCAAACCCAGGTCTCTCCAGGTACTCGTGAGGAGAGACTTGAGATGGCGGCTGCTTGGCCTCATGTATTCCATAAGCTGATGCAGAGGTATCTCAAAGATGAGGTGCTTCAAAAGGCTCATGAACAGGTGACTTGTGCGGCCCAGAAGAACGGTAAGGATTATTTGGCATTCGAGCAGCGCATCATGAATGCTGCGCGCACGTGCCGATATGTCTCCACCCCCGAGATGGTGCAGAGCTTCGTTCGTGGACTCCCTGATTCCACTCGCTGGCGTTTTCAGGGACAGATTAAGATTGAGTACATGCGACCGGAGGATCGGAACAGCATGATCGTTTTTCGCCAAAAAGCCTTCTTGGCAGGTGAGGCCCAGACGGCCTAGACGGCCGCCGCCGTTCCACGATCTCACCAACCTGCCGGAAAGACCCTGTCTCGAGCGAAGAATAACCCGACCACTTTGATGCATCCTGACTCCAGCATGCCGTCGGACTCATACCTCTCGACTTGGCAGCGCCCCGAACAGCAGGAAAAAGTGTTGTATCCTACGACGGTGGTAGACAAGGCCGTCCAGCTTGGGTACATCCTGTTGTTAACTGACTAGTAGATCGAGAAGGCGACCAGAGAGATGAAATTGGAGAGCCGTGTCGTGATGCATGCATTCAAGGACGTTCCGGACCTAACCGAAGCACAGATGTATGAATCGGAGACGGTCATCCGGAGCGACTAATGGCATCTGAGCTGGTGCAGCTGTAGAGAACGTGGCCACAGCACATTAGTTTGTAACCATATCTCTACATTCCAACTCATCTACTTCGTATAAAAGTACTAACTGCACCAGATATAGGCAAATACTCTCCTGAAGGATTGGTAACATCAGAAGGAGCAAGCGGTGAAGAGCTCTGGTCCCGATACCGGTCCTCGTCCGATGAATCAATACGAGTATTGACCCGTATTGATTCATCCGACGAGGACCGAGAATAGCTGTGGCTGATGTGGACGTGGACGTGGTGGACGTGGTGGCCAGCCTAAAAGGCCGCCTAGCCCACCGTATCAACCCAACCACGATCGCCAGAAGCAACTTGGACTGGTTAATGTTGTCATGAACCCGGAAAAACAATTCCTCCGTCAGATCAGACCAGTTCGGCAGAGTCATCGGAAAACTAGTAGCGACAAAAACCAAGGAACGCGGTGTTTCTGTCGCAACCAAGACTAGTCCCTCGGTGGAGGAAAAGTCATGGGGTAATGAAAAGAAAAATATGCGTGTGGAAGTCGAACCTCATCACTAGTCTCGATCGATCATAAACAATAGTGAGTTTGAACCATACTCCTTGAATGCTTCCCCTCCGTCGAAAGACGTCGACTATGTTACAAATTGCTTATCGAAAAGTAGGCAACAGAGGCGACGAAGGCGACGGATAATGATGAAGTCCAAAAGTGACCCACGGTCCGGAATAATGCCTGGGTTGGTTATCGTAGAAAAGTCCGTGCTCGACCCCGAGAGGCAAGCAGATGGCCCAGGAAGAGATGAGAAGAGTGAGCCAATGGACGACGATCCTTCCAAGTGTCTAGTCTTGACGCGCCAGAATCACGTTGTGTCTGGTTCCATCGACGTGACGGCGAAGGTGCAAGTGCCTTTGCCGTTTTTCCTTTGCACCGGAGCCGGGTATAACGAGATACGGCGGAAGTACATACCGGAAGTATGGACCAAGGTTGTCACGAAGAATTAAAACCGTCCTAAGTTAGGTGATTCGAGTGGCAATGCATTGAAGGTGACAAACGAGGTGCTTCTTAGGGTACACTTCGGCAATGCCCTATATAGTGTGGAATTCCTTTTCTGGCTTCTTGGCGGTCCCCGTTGTCTTGGGGACCCAGTTAACTAACCGAAATGTTCATGCCATTTGTTGCATTAAAGGGAAGGTTTAGTTCATGCGAGACACCTTGCCCATCATACGTCATGGCACAGGTTGATTGGAGAAGAACGCCAGCATTGTTGAGCGTAAGAAGTCGCGTGGTGATGAAGCATTCATCACGGGCGATGAGTCAGCAAAGTTGACACAGATCCGATTAGCCCGACAATTTAGTTTGCCTCCTTTCACCCAGAGGCAAGCGAAAGTCACGACCTTGTTGCAGGAGCCAATCTTAACGGAGCCAAAACATGATGCCTTGGAACGCCACGGTGTTAGGGTCATGAACTCAGTCCACAAAGTGTCAGCCGACCAGAAGTTCACAATACTTGCGAGCAACTTCACCTCCAGGGAACGCCTCCTCTCAAAGTAGGATGGTCGTAGCGTACGAGTCACGATCGCCTCTTGTATTTGTAAACCTGGAGATTTATGCAGCAAAGGAACTCTGCCGTTCGCACGGTATGGTTTCCTCGAGTTTCCCGGTTGATCCAAACCACTCAGAAGGGAAGGAAATAGACGAAGCCGTCAAATTCACGGCGCTCATGGAAAACACTCTCCCCTCTGTAATTGAAGGCAAAGAATTTGTCGCAGACGTCCTCGTGACGGCTGGCGAAGACACAGACGATGTGTCACCTCATAAATCTGGGAATGAAAACGCAAGGAAAAGTCGACATGAAGAGAAAAAACCGCGGAAAGAGGAAATTATACAAGCAGCAGTGGAATAAATGCCAACGATGGAATATGTCCAAGACGACGCGCAGAATGAGGTGCTTCCCGATGCGAGGAAGGATTGGAGAGATCAGATCGACTTGGACCACCTTGAAGATCCCGACCTGCAGAAGAAAATTATGAGGATGTTGGAGAAGCACGCGTCCTTGTTCAAAGGTTTTATGGGGAAGATTAATGCAACAGAGCATCGGATCAACCTGAAGCTTGGCACATCTCCAATCCGTCTGCAGACGTACCGCGCTGGTCCTGATAAATGCGTATCCATTCGGGAACAGATCTATTACCAGCTGGCGGTAGACGTGATTGAGCCGGCACAGACGGAGTGGTCCAGCCCAGTGATGTTGGCGCCAAATAAGGACATCATACATTGATTCTGTGTCGACTTCAGACGGCTGAATTCTTCGACCATTCCGGGCAAGTACCTCCTGTCTAGGATTGAAGATTGCATAGACAGTCTAGGCCAGTCAGACGTCTTCACGTTGTTGAATGCGCTCTGTGGATACTTGCCGGTTCCGATCTCGGGGAGGTACAAGGACAAGACGAAAGTCACAAGCCATATGGGCATCTAACTATATTGACGGATGTCCTTTGGTTTGTGTAATGCTCCGTCCACTTTCGAGCGTGCTCTCTATATCGTGGTCTCCGGAGTGCAGTGGAAGATGTACCCTGTGTATATCGACGACATGATCGATTTCTTTCAAAACCACGAGGAAAACCTTGGGCACCTGAACAAAATTCTCGCTCAGCTCCTTGACGCCAGCATCAAGCTCAAACTGGAGTAGTGCTTCTTCTTCAAGAACGAGCTCGAGTAATTGGGATTCCGCAGTCGTCTGGGTTTATGAGTAAGTACCCGGAAACTATAGCCATCAAGGCCGTGCGCGACTCGAAATTCTCAAATATCCCGACCCAGATCACGAACTTCTTCGGCGCGTGCAACATATACCTACTTTTTGTCATCAGCTTCGCAAAAGTGTCCTCCCGATTGACGGAAATGTTCAAAAAAGATAATGACATCGATTGGGACGACCTACCCGAACCGGAGCAAGAGCATTTCGAAGCCTTCGAAACGTTGAAGAAGAATTTAAATAATCCCTTTTCGTTAGAACTACCGGTTAGAGGCCGACCCTAAATGATCTATTTCGATGCCAGTAGCAACGCAGTTGGTGTGGTTATACTTTAGCAGTAGGACCCGGACATGCCCTCGAAGTGGGCGACGGTGGGATGCTATTCGAAGAACTTTGACGAAGAAGCAGACGAACTATTCCGCAACTGAGCGGGAGTGCTATGCTGTGGTTCGGTCGACCCTGACAATGCGACCGTACCTGGGAGGCACAGAGTTCCTAGGCCGCACGGACCATGCTACCCTCAAGTGGATGCTCACCTTGAACGACCCGACTAGACGACTCATGCGATGGAGGGTCTGTCTCATGGAGTTCAAACATGAGAATGTCTACAGCCTGGTTCTCAAGAATCAGGTACTGGACGCGTTTTACATAATTCCCGGCCCCACTAGCACCGAGGATGAAAATATTGATGAGGAGATTCCGACGTTCCGTGACAAACGGATGATGTAAATGCGATGGTCAATGCGATCCCTCGACGGAAGCAGAAAACGGCTTCAGTCCAGCAGACGCCACGGCCCGGTTGAACCCCACCCCCTTGAATGAGGATGTGACCGAGCCCAAAAGTCAAACTGCCGTTGCTCCGCGCCTGGAAAACAGGCGCAGGGGAGAAGAGCAAAAAGACCGGGCTGTTCCTACGCCAATTGTTCGCCCCGTCCGTGCGCAGCGGCAAGGCGACCACTTCTGGGAGGAAACATATTTCATGCCATTGCTTGATAAGCTGGTAACTGATGAAGCTGAAGAACGCGATCTGATTGCGGATGCACGGGACGCCATACTCTCTGGAAAGCTCGATTTTGAGGGGGAGCTTCGTGACGATGTTGCGGAACAAACTTTTCCAGCCCCGCTCACACGCCTGGAAATACGCGAGGAACAGAATGTTGACGGTTTTTGGCAGTCCGTTCTAAGCACTCAGGTCGGTCGCAAGAACAGTCATTTATTAGAGGACGACGAAGGGCTCCTCTGTCGTACTCTCGCGAGAGCGATCTTACCCAGATCGGCCTTCCAGCCTTCTTGCGCCATCTTTTCATGCGATTAGGACAACATGATTAGATGGCGGGACCTCCTATGCAGACTCGCCTTCACAAAAGGTTGCAGCGGTCGTATTACCGTCCTAAAATATCGGCCGATGCGATAAAGACTGTCCGCGAGTGCAGTTCGTGCGCCAAAAACCGCATCCGGTTGTTGAAGAAGGTTGGAAAGATGCGACGGTTCTCTTCTCAACATCCTTTGGAAACTGTGGCCATTTAAATACTCTGTCCTCTTCCAAAGTCCAAGTCTGATTTCCTCTTCATCCTCGTGATCACGGATCGGTTCTCCAAGATGCACCAAGTGGTAACCTTGATTCAGATAAAGGCTTCTGACGTCGCGGTAGTAATTTTCAACTAATGGGCCTTCAAATAATGCCCCCTCAGACAGTGGTTTCTGAAAAAGGGCTCCCAATTCGTCACAGCCTTCTTCTAGCGGGTTTGTCAGCTTCTGTAGGTCCACAACGTCTTCAACACACCGTAGCATCCGCAAACTAACGCCCAACCAGAACGCTCCAACCGGTCGTAGATTGCCATTTTGTGTTGTTAAGTTGACTATCATCCGGCGGGTTGGTGTGATTTTTCACGGGCATTGTGTTATGCGTACAATAAGTCCATCCAAAGAACCATCCAGACGACGCATTTTGAATTTGTTCTCTCGCGCCTGCGCCCTTAGTTCAATATAAAGCAAACGTCCCGTCGATCTAAACGTAATAATCAAGCCACTTTTGACCAAGCAGACTATGTGGCGCGGTTGCGAATGACCATAAGAAAAGCAAAATGAAATCTTAACAGGGCCCAAAAGAAATACAAGGTTGATTTCGACTTACTTCTCCGACGCGTCCGCACGCTCAAGGTGATTGACTCGGCCTATCTCGACGCAAGCGATTGTGCCAAATAGAGGGAAAATCTGTCGCACTATATTAACGGCGCGTTCTGCGTACTATCAGTAAATGAGAACTACAAAACCGCCGTAATTAAACACGGCGATGTTACGGAACGCGTTAGTATGAACCGCTTCAATATTCCAACTGCCAATTCGCCGGTTTTCGGTCCTACGAACGAAACCGAACTTGCAGCAACGTCGCGCAATGTGGCTGGAAAGAACCTGGAAGGTCCATATGGGGGTTTCAAGGGCATCTTGGATCACCGCACCTTGGAAGATTGGACAAAAGAATTCAAGTCGGAATGAGATTGTTATCCCGCGTCATGGGTTCCTCCTGAAGGTGTGCCGGAAGAATCTTTCTCCCGTTACATTGCTCGACTTGTCTCCGCGGGTCAGCAGCCTGCCTAGCTCGATAAAGTGTCACTATTGACGTCGCAAGGAAGCCCTTTTCCGTGGTATCAGATCACTGGACATCGTATATTCGACGGTAGCGTACAACCCTTACTCCAATGGTGCGATAATTCTCCGTCCTGGATGCCCCGGTCTTACTTCTCCGATCGTGGATAAATGCCATAACGAAATCGCATCGCTGACCGACGCTTCGCCGCTTGATTCGGCCCTCCCTCTTCCTCCTCCTTCTGACGCACTTGCCGGATCTTCGGGTCTTGAATTGGGGGCGGCAGAAAAGGACGTGGTCATGGTTCAGACGTCACTTTGGTGGCTGGCATGTCAGAGTTCTCTCTCAGACTTTTTTCCCTCCCTCCCTCTCCCTCTCCTTTTTTTATTTTTACTTTCTTTTCGTATCAAAAAAGATAATCACAGAGCATCAGAGTCGTGCTGCAGGCGCGACATTTGTTCAACCATCGGTTGTATAGACTGACTAAGTAACGCCAAGGACTCATTATTTCATCAATCATCATTTCATCAACCATCATACAAAGATTCATCAGTCATTACGGTCATTTAGTTCAGAGTGCTGGGAAGTACCGCCTTAAGGCGCAACGTGGACAGAAAAGGATCCAAGAGGCGGTGTTTTGGGCATGCTAGCCTGTCGGTTCCTATTCTGGCTCCCCGCCTTGGGTATCAATAGTTAATTCTAAGAACCGCCCGTGCACGCACACTGTATCGAAAACCACGCCGGCCTCTACCGAGTTCGGGACACGAAGAAGCGGCCACTCGGAACCAACACCGTTATCAGAATACCAAAGGTCAAGGTGTGGGAGCTGCTCGCGAAGAGGGCCGGATTAGGGTGCGCGCAGTGAACACTATAATACCAAAAAAATTCAGTGAGCCGCCTTCGGATCCAGTAAATTGCCATCAGAATGGTACCCTCAGCAGGAAGCGTAAGTATTTCCTTCAAATAAAAGAAGCACTGCACTCGTGCCTTTCGGCGCAAGTTAGTCACCTCAACTTCAGGCCCCTTCGTCGCTTGTTTCTTGCCTACTGTAAGCCTGTTTTGTCGCACCTTCGGTGCCACGTTTCTCAAGGCACTACAGTTCGGGTTGCGCGAAAAGAGGGGTCCTGTTTCCGGCCTAAACTTGGGGCGCACGGTGATATGTGTCATCTGCTGCTTTTCAGTCACAGGTGCTTAGTAACGTGACGTCCTGAACCTAAACGTGATATGGAGGTTAGAGTCGCGTCTCGAGGTGCGACGTTCTCCTCATCACAGTATCGCAGCCAATTGCTTCTCAAGAGGAGGTCATGAATAATGCACCAGGATAAGTTCGCAAGGACAGAACATGCACTGTAGGCGCCTGAGGTACAATGATGGAACAGACCAAGGAGACGAGGAAAGTCAGGTGCCGTGGGAGATTTATTATCGCCGAAAGGAGAAAATTCACATCCACGGCGAGTGAGATTCGCCACGTGGACAATGAGCTGCGCGTGGAGGCGGATCGATCTTCATCACTGTCCAGGCGCGCCGTGCCGAGCCTCATTTAATTTGGCTGGAACAGTCAATCTGCACCCACACGTGGCACGGCCAAGCACGTCCCGGACAAATAATCAAGCCATATGCGCTTCCGGGACTGTCAAACTAACTCTCTCCTTCTCTCCCCCTCTATCTAAATTTCCTTACCGCCTACTCAGACCTTCGTTCTTATCCCTCCCGAGATAGCGCCACGGCACGATCCACGACCGTGCATCAGCACACCTCATTGAATCCGTCGGAGCTCTGGAACGTCGCACCTCGAGGCGCAACTTATTCCACATAGCTCCGACACACACGACGCAGCCGAGAACCGCGTTCCTCATCTCTTGACATCTGAGGACTATGACGTCCGCCGCTTAACCGATCGCGTCTGTACGTCGCGCAATAGGCGCGAAGCCCCCCCTCGAAGCCCGGCACGGTGGGGCGTATGCTACTACGACCCCCACGTCAATCCCGCAAGAGAATCGCAATCATTCCACCACGGCCTTGTCGCGCCTCCAAGCGCCCCATTCTTCCATTCGAGCTTCTCCATCCCTATGCGTCTTTCCAGTTTTCCATCACCACCCGGCGCGCCGGTAGGTCGCACCGAAGGCGCGACTCAACTTATGCGTACCAGTGTTGTTCGGCATTCCCCAAAGTGCGACACTGCTTCAACTGCGGCAAGAGTGACCATGAGGAGGGGGATGAGGTAAAGGTGTTCTATGTCGCGCCTCGCGTCGTGACTTCAAGCTTTTATTCCTAGCAGAAGACTACTCCTCCCCCCTCTTTCCTATTCTACTGTCCGCTACAACAACGCTGCAGGTCTAGTAACTCCGGTCTTGCCATTTACTGCACTGAAGCGACCTGTTTGGGCCGAATTCTTCATCATCGCGATCACGGCGTAGCCCGCGAGGCGACCCACTGCCATAAAATACACGTCCTCTGTCACCACCACAATTTTCCCAACCAGGACCAGCCAAGAAATCGTCTCTCTCAGCCGTAAAGCGACTTTTGTACCTATCCAGCGTAGCAACCCTGTCTTGCAGTTTGATTACCCCATCCTAAAGCCCCTCCAAACTCACGGTTCTGGCAAGGGCGACGCGATTACGTGCGCGGTTCCCTCTGTGCCGGTTGTCTTCTGGATCCTGGCGCCGCGCCCACCCTTCGACGCACTGCAGCACCTCCCACAGGAAGGTAGTGGTCTTTCCTTGACGAAACAGGGGGCCAGCGGAGTGAGAAGGCCGGGGAGCTACTCAAGGATGTCGTTCATGGCCACCCGCGTCGTCCCAAGCTGAGCGAATCTATCACCAAGACGTTTGGGAGGGAAATCTGCGGGAAGGGCTCGGGAAAATGAAACGGGTTGGCTCCAACCTGAAGAGGCACATGTGGCGCATTTATCGTTTTCAGGCTGCGGTTTAGTCTGCGTCTCGACCTCTGCACGATTTCTTTCACCACGTGCCGCGCCCGTGCCACCTGTTGCGTTCATGTTCACAATCACCTGTGGTGATACCGGCCCTGGCTCTGGGGCAGCCATCGAGGACGTGCCCTCAGGCTTCACAGAGATATTGCGCGCTCTGTCTGTGCCATGCCCGTCACTTCACGCATCCGGAGCAACTACGAAGATAAGAGCTAGAGGCGATGGGGATGAATCGACCGCTTTAGCGGTCGATTCAGAGGCCGCCGCCGCGGAAGCAGGCACACCGACGGGCACAGATGGCATAAATGAATCCGAGGGAGTTTCAGTCGTCTTCGCGAACAGGTCGCCAAGAACAGAAAAGGCGAAGTTGGCTGCTTACGTCTCGTTCGCAGCGGCGGTCGCCGACACAGGGCCAGGAGCACCTCGTATTATCATTCGACGTAAGGAATCCCGCATCGTTGAATGGGCCGGCTCCGACCTTAACGGCAAACTAGTTTTCGCTCTGTCAGAAAAACCTGACGCGTACATCGAGGCTCACGCGGCCGGACTACAAAACGGTATTGTACACGTCACGCCTGATAGCGTAACCCCCACTGCCTTTCTCGTCTCGTCCCTCAACTCTGGTCCCGTCTGGCGCCTTCTCAGAGCCATTCTAATTTCCATCGACACCGCTGCTTTAGGAGCAAGAGGCGGAGGCGGCACACGCACCGGATGATGCGGCGGCGGCGGCGGCTTCTCACCGGACAAAACCGGACGCCGCCATCCGAAGCGCCTCAGGAGTGCGTCCAAGGCTGGGGTTTGAGGCACATCCCGCTTCCGGCTAGCTAAGTAACTCGAGAGGGACATACCAAGTTGGGCGTAGCGCGTCCAAATTCAGGCGCTATGTCGGAAAGCCGTTTTTTACCGCGGATGTCATCTTGAGAAGCGCCATACCCATGTTGCCCCACGAAGGACCAAGTAGAGGTACGGACATTTCGCCTTGAGGGATCTGCCTTTGTATGAAAGCGATTCCGTGAATCGGAAGGACGGCCACCTGTTAGTTCCAATAGCGCTCCAAGACCCACGCATGTGCCAAGGCCCACGCGAGAGCGCCGCAGAAGAGGAGGTCGCGACGTTCTATCATCTCACGGTCGGGGTTGTTAAGCCACGCTGCCGGACGGCGGCGCAGCTCTTCCAGAGCCCGTTAAATGTAAGACAAGTTAAGTAGCGATGGGACAGGCATCCCCTTTGGCACCTTTTTTACCCATCAACTTATCCCTCTTCACGCGGTTCGCCGAGGGAACGTCGTATAGGTTGACATGAAGGCCATCTTCGAAGCGTCTCACCTGGCCGTGCTTGTCACAGAACAGGCCGTTCTATTTCCTGTTCGAACGAAACACGACCATTTCCTTCCATTTCATGGAGACGACATGCCTCTTCATAACCTTCATCTCAAAACCGGTGCCGGATGCGAGCTGATGGCTCGTCCCGGTCCAACCCCGAGTCTCTGTATTCGAAGCTGCCCTGGGAAAAGTTTCAGTAGCGCACAACCGCAACCTCGGAATGGGGTCTTCTGAGAAAAGGCGTCTGAAGTACGCAAAGTCGTTCCATGGCATAATGTTGATGTTTTTGATGTTGATGTTGTTGTTGCAGAAGCTTATGATTGGAAACAGGTGCATCGCGAATTGATTATGTGTGTTGGCCAAGAGCTCCGCCTTGGGCGCGGCTCCAGCCGCTACATAAGCGGCCTGGGTCGCACCGGGGTTGGGAGGAGAGGTATCAGAGGTATCAAGAATTAATCAATAAGATACCTTGGTAGCACGTCTGAGCTACCCCCAAGTAAAGCCTTATTCCCCGTCTTTGACCTTCTTTTTTCCTTCATTTCCCCCCTTCTCTGTGTTTTTTGGAGTGGTTGCCAGCGCTTCAGAGTGGACTAACACTACGCTGAACGACGACACCCGTTCGGCCACACGTTTCCAACATCTCCGTTAGCGCCGGCATCCCACATCGCATGCCGCTCTACCACTCTGTCCCCTTGTGTGCGCGCCACGGGAGTGATCTACCACGCCGCACAACAAGTAGTCTATAAATAGTACGTGTTTGGTAACGCCTGCACTGCGTAGTGCTCCATCGCACCTGTTTACATCACTCTGACCATCTGTAAAGGTCGCCCGTACTACTCACATCTTAACTATGCGCAGCGCGTCTTCTAATTTTCACTTAATACGTCGTTTCGGTAAGAAAGATGTACACAGTGACTGAGTTAATGTTACTCTGTATATTACACAACTCAATAAAAACGCTCTACGATGACTGCTATGCGCCTTACACCCCCGGTATTAAATATCTGCACATTACTGCAGTTTGTCACCTATCTCATGACGTTGTATATGAACTCAAGCCACAGAGAAATATAACTTATTTTATACTCTCCGCAACAAAGCACAGTTTCGTACATGAGTGCACCAAACATACCCGTGTGTATAGTTGTCTTCATTGTCTCCATATAGACAAACAATAAATATGATCAACGAATTCAATTTGGATCATATCCGTCAAATACCATCGCATAGAAATACATTCCCTTCTGTCTTTTCTATATATACTTTTCCCTTTAAAAACATGAAAACAGGGCGAGGATACCAGGTGGCAACCATCAATTAGTGCGCACATGATGCTCACTAATAATATCCATTACTTTGAGTCTGAAATTTAGTTAAATTACACGTGTGCAGCACGTCACCGTCCATATGCTTGTGAAACCCCCCCTCTCACCCCCATCCCGCGTACAACCCACCCAAAAAATTGCGCATCATATTTAATTTCACAAACCTCTCCCGTTAGAAAAATTAGAAGGAACATGTCAACAAACCTGAAGGCACATTTTCGGCCATACTTTTTGCGACGCGTAATCCAACATCGCGACGTCTTACTTAAATACTACCCTCAAAACCGTTCTCCATCTCAACAATAGCACCATTTCAAGATAACTTCACATTCGTCAACACATGTACTATACATTTTCATGACTGCAAAAGCGGACGAAGACTTTATGCAGATGTCCGGTATAAAAGACGGGGTTCATGGCCTTCGTCTCAAGGAGGAAAGCACCCGAGAGGTAGAAACCCAAAATAGTTGCGCAAGAAATATATTTCATCGTCGAGCTTACCAACCTTTTCATGTCGGATACGTTCAATGATGAGGTTGATATCAACAATTCACTTAACATCGACCTCATACGGGAAATTCAGACAATTGAGGCAGAGGAGGCGGCGTAGGTTCATGCGATAAAAACCTCCAGGTTCTAGAAAAGGAGGGATAAAGGAGGGAAACAACCTGTCCCTATCTTCCGGGATGAGGGGGACAGTGACCTTTTACGCGAACTCGGCACGATTGGTTCTTCACATAACCTTCGCGCAGTCCGTGCTACTGCAGTTTTCTGTCGGAAGGACACTAATATCAGACAGGAATACACGTTCTTCATAGTAGAAAAGAAGATACCAATCAAGTTTTTCGTGACGTCCAAGTTTCTCCCCCTCATTGTGAGTCCTCTGAGGGATGATGAAGATGAACTCAAATTGGAGGTACCCATTTATTTCGAGGCGAAGACGTACCTGAATACATTCATCCTCTTGAACTAACTTAGCATTTGGAGTAAGAGGAGGAAAGGTGAACCCGCCGGCTCCACTGATCTTTAGACAATCTTCTCTTTGCTTAACTCGCATTGGGCGTGGACTTCATCACGTCATCCGTACAGGGGATAACATTGTGAATACGTTAGGTGTGGCTACAGCGCGCGCCTTTCTTGAGCCTTACAGGGGATAAGATTGTGAATACGTTAGGTGTGGCTACAGCGCGCGCTTTTCTTGAGCCGTACATGGATAGGGATGAGACGACCGCATACTTCCGCGTGGCCACAAATGATGAAGAGATTGAATGTCCCGCAGCTACTGAGAAGGAAGACACTATAAGATCGATAATACCGAGCAGCCCATCTGCCTCGGGCACTCCGTACATACATGAGGACATTGTTGCTCTTGTCTGTTTGTTCTCACGAGATCTACAAGCTACATGTACAAAACACCAGCTATATCAAACGAACAAGAATTCGGTGAGACCGTTATTACGTAAGTACGTAAGTGTGGGACCGCTTCTGCCAACAAAAGCAAGCAGGATCCCATGACACCTGCTGGAGCGCCTCGGATACGTGGCCCCCCAATCGACTTTACAGCAATGTATAAGGCTGAAATTAAGAAGTGTAGGTGAAGACCGGGGGGAACAGGGGTATTGCCCTCCGGAACTCCAACACTCCCGTCTATCGGAGGATAAGTTTCCGTAGCGGTGCGTACAATCGAAGCAGAGATGAAGAAGTACATCAAGTTCTTCGGGTGTCCTTTTCATGGCGTTGTCAGTGAATAAGAGGATAGAGAGGAGAAAGCACTGATGGAGAGTGCTTCTTTCGTCCTGACTGACCCGCCATTCAGCACACGACGCGAGAGGAACCAACCAAACTATGCGTATTGCATTCTATCCGACGGAGACCTTGTGGATTCGGTGGGTGTTATGAATGATGTGATTACGCCTGGAGGCTATGGCATAGTGTTTTGTTCAAGTATTAAGATCAAGGACTTGTTTATTGCATTCGCGTCCTTACGATGTGATGGTCTCCCTACACGGAAGTGGAGTCGAACATCGAATTGCCGCAAGCCGGGACAGGTGTTCAGCGGAAACAACACCGTTAATCTTCGTGAAAAGGAAAGGGACTTTTTCATCTCGTGCAAGTAAATCTTTCGGTCATACGAATGTATATGAACAGGTACTCCATGTGTGAAAGCCCAACGGCTTGGTTACGGAGCAGGATCCTATGTTTTACGAGGCGCATGGTTTTATCAGCAATATGTACCGACGTTACGGGGATCTGATGACCGAATTTCCCAATGTCACCCGTCCGGAGGCTGTGTTCTACACACCAACGGAAGAGGGGGGTAAACCCAAACGACCAAGGATGTTACTAAAGGAGCAGAAGAGTTCGTTCCTGATGACAGCGTTGATTGCGCAGTACAGCAAGCCCGGCGATATTGTTTTGGACATATTATCCGGTACTTTTTCCACTGCGAAGGGGTATCTACTGCTGGGTGAACACCGTGTGTTTGTATTGTGAAATGGACACCAACTGCATGCAAGAAGCTTCCAGTTCAATTCTTCGAGAGTTTGTGGAGGCCGTTGTGCGTACACCATCACCTGTTACTTGCAGTAACAACGTGTTTGATTATTCGAAGGCTATGTACCCACCACTAGTGCATGGCAGGCGTCCAAACCCATGAAACGATGTTTGGAACGTTCCGAAAGGAGTGGATGTGACTGAAAAGTTACCACTGGGTACGTACAAGACTATTGGTCTGTTCACGGCTAATCCACGATTTTCCGAGCGCCCTACCGCACATGTTCTTAACAAATATCCATATGGAGTTCAAAAACGTAGACTCGGAGGTTTTTCTGGAAATATAGGCGGATCTTTGCGATACAGTAATTAATGAATCGCTTAAACGACACTCAAAGGCGGGAAAAAGCCTCTTTGCTGCAAAAAGCTTCAAGTGAAAGAGGTAATCTGGTGCTACTATGGTTCCTTGGTGTACGTTGATATTGGTAAGGAGAAAGAAAGCACTAAATTGTATGGAAACGGGTTGCTGTCTGTGTCCACAACGGAATTATGAAAATTTGCGATGCGAAGCAACGTGGACATTGGGCTCCCGGATGTCAGTGGTCCGAGGCTGCGCTTTACTGTTACGGCTCCTTTTAACGTGGGTCGTTATGTGCAGGATTCAAGCTACTTAGACAGCGATTAGGATTAATAAATCTAACTATCGGAGTAGACAACTAGGGGCGTGGATGTGGAGTTCATGCGGACGAGTATGGCTATGCGGCAGATACTTCTGTCTTACGACTACATGGAATTACGGGCAATGTGAAATATCAGACTGGGAGAAGAACATTAATTTTCGTATGGACCAAAGCAACCAATTTTGTATGATAACCATCCAAGGTTTGACGAGGGAGATGGCAGGATGAATTTACTAGGTGTGCGCAGTGCTATGGAGGAATAATCTGGTAGTTAGAGTTAATCGAAAATTGACGGTGATTCAAATAATTCTAAGGTTTCCGGACTATCAAGTGTTCCCAAAAATCCGGCGGGGGAGTAGACTTTTTTGTTTCAGCAATTTACTAAATGGTTTACTTTGTATTGTTCTTTTTCAAAGTCCGGATAGGAAGTTTGTACTGGTACCTTCAGTCCAATCTGGCTTCAATGGTGTGCATTGCAAGTCAAGTGCGTAATTTTATTGTTTTAATTCCTTCTATATTGACTCTATCGCAATGTGAAGAGATTCCAAGAAAGTTTCTTCGATTGCTGTAGGGTTCGTTAAATTTTGTAAGGGACCATCGGATCAAGTATAATTTTGGTACATCACCATTTCGATTTTTACCTGTTCCCGTTTGTGCTACTTTAGGTTGTCTTAAAATTGCACGAAACATCATCATGAAAAAACTTCAAGTTATTTTTTCCGAGCCGTGTTCGCAGATCGTCTTCAACAGCATGTAAAGTTTCAATTATAACGGAATAAGAAGCGCAACCCTGAACTTTTTGAATGCATCCGGGGCGAACGCTTACAATCCCATAAGGCGTGCACAACGTATTTCGACATAGGACGAATATGTTATCGTAACAACCTTTTCTGGGAGACGGGAAGGAGAAGTCATGGATGTAAGAAATTATGAGACGAGAAACGGACGAATTCCATCTTGAAACGTGCCGGCACGAGCCTTTTCTGCGCAGCGAGCGGTTTGGAAGCTTAGAAGGCCATTTTACTGCCTGGAAATGGAAAAAAATCCGCGGTTTCCGCGATTTCCGCGATTTGAATGGTATCGAATTCCATGCGGAAGAAAATTCTCCGTTATCGGCCTGAATTCCGTCTTTTGGAAATTGTTTTCACATTAAATGACACAGACGTAAGGTCAAATCACAGTGCCACCGTCTGTAAGAAAATGCCAAATTGACTATTTTTAAACGATTGTTAGCCTATTTACTTGACTAATCTTCATAGTTGGTGCTCTCATAAAAGAATATTGAAAATTGAAAATTGAAATACAGTAGAAGCATTTTGATAGACATTTTGCCCCCCTCGACACCAGCCTACACAATTTTTTTTGTTCACCACTTTTGAGTGAGTTACGCGCAGCTTAAGTTCTGCAGTAGGAAGCTCTCTTTGCATCTATTGCCCCTTGGACCTAGTAACACGAACTCATTTACAAAATGGAAACGCTCTGACAGGTCAAGTACTCCTACAATAATACATACAGTAGTACTACTATTAACGAATTGATCTGAAATCGCAGAATATGCTGAACGGCTATTTTTGGAGTTGTCTACAACGGCCTGTCGAGCGCCCTGCGTTGTAGAGAAACGTAAGTCGAGAATTTTTGATAATTTCACTTACTGTTCTTTGACGTTCAGCATATTTTTGCGATTTCGGACTGCAGGCTTTGTTTACAGGTACTTCAGACCTAAGGCATTATATTAATAAAGAAGGAATACTGCAACAGTACCAAACAGAAACACGCTGATAGTCACTCAGCCTACTCTCTTGCTGGCGACAAGATAGTAAGGGTGCATCACACTTTCTTGATTTCATTGCACAGGCTCGTGGCTGTTATCATGACTTTGCACTGTAAAGATTGATGGTGTCATTTCATATACCTGGCATGAGCATAAAAACGCGGATGTATTTAGCTGTGGAGGAAAACTGGTCAATGCAGTTTCGGAGCCCCATCTTGTACAGTATACACTCCTCAAGCTGACGGTGGGGCCAGCCTAAGCCCAGCCTTGACTCCCCACGCGATGGACTTTGCTTCAGAAATCATGTATTTGCGACTGTTCATGAAGTCTTCATGGATTAGAACTACCTTCATACATAGTCGCTAAAGGCGTTCCACCACTGTGGCACTGAGATCAAAACGTTCTATCAAACTTGAAACCCAATAAGTATAACTCCCAATACTGAGCATTCCCAGTGATGTTGGATTTGCGTCTCTTAAAAGGCCGTTTACACCATCAATGTACAGACAACAAAATTCTAGAAATCGTTATTATTCGTCCAACCCTTTCATGGTGACTCTTGTACTTTGCACTAAACTGAAAATAGAAATCAATAAGCAATTCTTCAATACCATTCTATCTTTGTCCCATGAACTTTTTTACTGTAAGTAGTACCTCGTAAAGGATTATGTTCTGCTGAAAAAGGTCTATTTAAGCTGTACCGTAATATACTTCTCTCATGGAAAGGAAGGTACACATCAAGGAAAGAAAACTCCCAGAGAAGAAAAACAACAAAAACCTACCGTTTTCTCAACCTTCCCCAAGAGTTGAAGAAGGAACAAATTGCATCTGAAATGCAGCCGGCCGATAACTTTTTCTTAACTCCGAACCGATTCGAGCAAAAGTGTAACAAGAAAAGCTCGAAAAGTACAACACATACCACCACCACATCATCCCGCTTCAAGAAGAAAGATCCGAGCAAAAAGAAGCCCTCAACAACATCCAAGAGCAATTCGTGACCGAGAAATTCTTGCAAATGTGTTATTTATGGCTTTCTCTTACCCATGGATCAATAATCAGTTCAATTTGCCTTTTTCAAGTGTCTCATGTATTCATTTGTTTATGTTTTTTTCTTTTTTTATCGTATATTTACCTTACGAGGTTCTAGAGATTAAAAAAACATAGCATTTCGCGGCTACTTGTCTCTCTGCCACAGTCATTTAAAAGCATGTACTTGGAAGGATTCTGTGTACTGCAAAGTTATAAATATTTGACCTCAGTAAGTGGTACTTCAAGTTCTCCGATTTCTTGAATAGTGGCATTGCCGCAACCTCATGCTTGTGATGTCAATCCCTAACTTGAATAATTGCTATTACTATTTTATAAATCAAAAATGGATTTTCTGTCTTGCTCGCCAGAATTTCGGCAATTGAGTAGTAGACTATGGCAATTATTTAGGATGAAAAGAAACATATTAATACGCATGGAAATTATCTGCTGTCTAAACATAATTTTGTATTGATTCGGATCGAAGGTCAAAATACTTTAGATAAAATCCCCAGGTAGTGACAAGTTAGGAGACACTCATGAACTAATCTATTTTGGAAACAATAAGAGTGACTTGATCATTAATGCTGTAGAGCAAAAATTCCTGATTTCTATCATTTTCTTACGACTAATGAATGAGAGTAATCCTGAAAGTTCAGAATGTTACTAGTAATTATAGTCCATAATTTGGTGCCACTGATTGGCTTTACCTACAGTTTTCAACTTGCATGAAGATTTATCATTCATTTTGCAAAGTGTACCAAACATTCGATTTTGAAAACGAGTGCTGAAAGGATAATATATACTTTTACTTTCATTGTACTATAGTCTCCTTGTGAATAGCAAAAATAATTAACTTTATGCAACCAAGAAAATTGTTTATTGAAAACTTGTGGTATCTATATTCATTAAAATTTACTTGAACATAAAAAAGGAATCGAATTTTGAATATTATAAATTTTCTTTGGAAGGCAAAAAATGCTTCCTTTGTATTCCAAAAAAGAATCAAATATTTGACATCTTCCACGAGGGTTGGTTGGCCGATGTGGCAATATCGGGTCTGATAATGTTACTGCCCCCTATGGTGCCCATAGAGCGTTCGAAAACGGCAACCGCCCATCATAGATTATGTCATCATCTGTCCAGAAGTCCATTACTTGAAGCGTTCGTTATGAGAAAGAGAATTAATACCAGAACGTACCATCTTTTTCATAATGTTTTATTATATTTCGTTATATCTTTCTTCTTCTGTAGTTAAAATAATAATCGACTGCAGAACGGCCAATAACGTCGATAATATATTTTCAAAGTTTACGGACGATTTCCCCACTTCTATATGGTCTGCCGGCTATATTCAGCGATCTAAAGTATTTTTGATGGCCTACATGATCAATACTTGCACGAAACTCGATAAGTGGTCAGGAATTCATTAACAAAAGGAAAGATATGGTTCCATTATTCCGAGAAAAGGTCGAGATCCGAAGAATGCACATATGAGATAGTTTATGTAATTGGTGAAAGTTTGAAACCAATTGAACTGCATGGCAATCATTACGTTCCACTGATCACGCACTGAGTTTCTTTATCCAATTGATTCTTTCAGCAGAACTTGCGCGTCTCAATGAGACTTCCAAAGAAATAGTTTCGCATTTCCCGGATCCTTTTCCTTGTGCCCGCCTAGCTCTTCGTCATTCTTGTCAAGCTTCCTCACTCCTTGCGACGTCTATCTTGTCTCTTAAGTGCAGGGTCCGTCCTAAGTTTCCTTTTCAAACCCGAACGCGCGTTGGAAATCCATAGCGTGGTCCGACAACTTATAAATACATGACTAACGAATATCTGGAGTATCACGGGTCTGACGACAGAAAAATGGCGCCATTTCCTTCGTTGGTAAATTTTTGTAAATCTATCGTTTCGATTTTTTGGGTTTTCTTAGAAATTCTATTTATTTATTCATTAGAAATTACATAGGTTGGTTTCATTAGAAGTCACATGTCCTCAGAACCTGGTTTTGCGGGACATGGAGCGTTGCACTAATGTAAAGAAATAATTACAAGCCAAAATATCGTTATTCTATTCTCGTTCCAGAAGAAGATATGAGTTGCTCTTAATGTTCTTGAGGCTTTATATTCTGAGAAGTCAAGCAAGGATAATATTTTGACAGAAAAGTAACAGAGGACATGATCTGTAGGTTTTGATCCGGATTCACGTCCCTGCGGTCGCAATATAAGTTACAGACAACGCAGAAACAAGGATGTTTGGTAACCACGTAGGGCATCGAACGATAACCAGGCGAGTACAGGCGTTCTGGAGAACTGCAAAATGGAGAATTTTACATGCAGCTGTAGCCCGAAAGAACAACACAAGACGTAAAGAGAAAGAAGTATAAAAATACGATCGTGAACAGCGGGACGGTGCAGATTTTCGCAGACCTATGATCAAGGCCTTCATGTTTTGATGCAGCGCGGTACGCCCATCGCAGCGAAACAAAAACGCGCCCGGGTGTCATAATCTGCAGACGTTTAATAAAAAGGCTCTGTGGCAATGAATGCACAACTAGCCGGTATATGTATCTTTCCGTTCCAAAATTTCAAGCATTTATCCAACGTACTAGTGAGGAAATTGCTCACACTCTGACAATTCTTACCCGATTTGACAACCTGAGCAGCTTTGGAATGTCTTTCACAAGTGATGTCTCGCCAATCATGCCATATTTGACCAATTGGTCACTTCTTGCCACGTCTTCTCTCGTGAACTACAGGTAATTGAAAAATATGACGGAGGTACAGATCCAAGGATGTATAGATCAGCGTCATTGAAACCGAGACGACCACTGTTACATC
>JAVCKV010058762.1:0-22438 GCA_032274145.1 Herpochondria borealis | reverse complement strand
GTACAGCTTGTATCAGAAATTCAGGTGAGCTTGACTGGTGTGAACAAACTCATACAATCGCTCGAATCGCCATATATCGGGTGCGCTGCATGTAGTGATGGAAATAGTATGGATATATGGGCAGAGACCGCGATCGGCTGTAACTCTTCCAAAGGCGATTTTAAACAGGACCAACCCAAGACTTTGCAAATTGATGTGCAGAGTACTCTTTCATTGCTCCAAACTTTCACACAAGTTGTTAGTCAGCAATATTTTCAGCTCTTAATCAATATTACTTTGGCAATTCGCCAACTTTTGAATGAACATGAAGCCGATGGGCATGAAAGATTGGAAAAGTACAAACGCTTCACTGTTGGCTTTATCTTCGTGGATTTTTTTGCAGCGTACAAATATAGCACAGACCTTATCAACCCTGCTTGCGCCGTGGCTTACCACTCTGCGGATCGCGATGAAAGCCTGGATAATGAAGATTGTGAGCTTCCAGGAGGCGCTGACGTTCTCATTGGTTGCCTCAAATTTGCTGAGTTTTTGACACCCATTTTGGGAGCTCCTTTTGTGACACAGTACGTGAAGCCAAAAATCGCCACAATTACAGCTGCAATCAACCTTGCCACGAAGACTATCAGCATGTTGAAGAGGGCAGTAAACGCATCTTATATGACTGGCATGGAAAAAAGCCCTCGATTCTATGGGTTCGTTCGCTTCTGCTGGGAAAGAGCCAGGGTTTACCATAGTTGGAAGATCTTGAGTGAAGAAGCTTATGAACATGTGTTTGAGGCCATCATTGAGACAGCCTTCCTATCAAGAACTCGATGTATTAAGAGGGGCTTTCATGTCGCCATGACCAATGCACAGAGCCAAGATGACGGCGAAGTTTGTATGCACAATCTTCAACATGGTCTGGGTAATGAAACTGCGACGGGCACTCCCGTTGCTGCCGAACCCGCTGATCCTCCGTTGGATGTCGCTGCTGCTCCAACGCTCCTCGCTGCTCCCGGGAGGTCTCTCGCTCTTTTTCTTACTGCACCTTCGACGGCCCAAGGAGAAACTGCTTCGGATTATGATGATTCTCATGTGGACTTTAATAATTCGGATGACGGTAAGATGGAATCTTTGTCGTGACCTTGCCCTGGTGCTGGTATGTCTTACTCATTGCGATTGCCCTGCTCTTTTCTTAGATGACGAACCAGATGACAACAACAAGAAAACATGCGATGAGGGTAAGAGCGACATAATTGAATCGCTGTTGCGACCTTAATCCTGGCTGTGATTTCTCACTCGTTGCCCTTTCCCCTCTCTTTCCTTAGAGGACGAGAGAAAGAAACCAGCTAAAGTGAGTGTAGGTTCTTCTAGCAACTCTGACAATAGTCCGAAAAAGAAGAGGCCGAAAAAGAAGAGGCCAACGACGTCTACCTCCACTTCTACGAAGGCGTCCGCAAAGGCACAAAGCAATGTTTCTAGATCGAAGACGCCAACAACCTCTTCTAGGAAGACGACTTCGAACAAGAAGAAGAAAAGGATTGTTGCTAAAGCTCCCGCTACTGCATTAAGGACGTCAACCACCTCTTTTCAAGCCACAAGGAAGACGTTGTCCCCCTCTTCTAAAACAAGGAAGACGTTGTCCCCCTCTTCTAAAACCTCAAGGAAGGAGGCACCAAGGAAGTCGACCCCTGCTGCTAAACACTCAAGGAAGAAGCAATCAAGGAAAGTTCATGACCTTCGCCCAGACTCGAAGCCCAAAGTCAAAAATGGTGATGTTCGAGACGGCCACAAACGGACAGGCGTGGATAGGTCAGAAGCCCAAAAATTGCAGGACGAAAAAAAGAAACAATCTCAGAGGCTACCACGACATCACCATCTTCATTTTGAATGTTCGGTGGACGGTTGCGAGGAAAGATTCAAGGCGGTAATTAAAGAGGGGGATTTTCCGCGACTAACACCACTATACTGTCAAGAGATAACCGAACAGAAGCCAGACGCTGCTGGTACATGTATGATCACATATCTCACCATGAAGGATCTCGATGTCCCCATCCCGCGCTTCCTACGAGATTACAAGTGTTTCAGTAGGTATGTTACACATTTCAAAGCGGAACACGCGAACGTGGAGAGACCTAAATGTATCGACGTCCGGTGCATTAATGACATTCAATAAACTCCATCGCCTACAGGTATCTTTCGCAAGGAGAGTGTTCAGTGATCCTTTTATAAACTAACTTCTAGCTAAATCAGTCACTTTTTGCTGTAGTCCAAATGATAATCCTTTTATAAACATCGCTCTACTATACTAGTAGCGCCATCGGAAATGCCAATATCGTTGGTAAGGCACTTCAACCGGCTCTCGGCAATCAAGAGTGCGCCTTACTTTGTAAAGCAGAGTAGCAAATGTCCTCTACAGTTTTTGAAATAGTGAGCGCCACATTTATTCTTCCGCTTGAAATATGAAATATATTCTTCCGCTTGAAATATGAAATGCCGAATATTAAGGGTTAGGGATATAGCTCATATCCAAGGGAAGGAGGGTTAGGGTTAACCGGCCGGGCTTACTATACTCATTCGGCTTAAATGTGATCCTCTTTCTATCCTTACTGTCTATTTTGAAGTTTAAAGCAAAAGCAATGGATGTCAGCCAACGAGTCTTCCTTCAGGATGGCTTACCAGATCTGATGCAAGCTTTTGAGGCGGGTGGAATATCAAATGTTGATGTGCATAACCTTACGAGTTGGGAGCTCAATACTTTACACAATGCTATTGTCCACAAGAATCTACAAGAAGACGAGATGACTGCCTTGCGTGATAACCAAGCAAGAATAAAAACTGAGAATGGCGTGCTCACTGAAGACGGCTACGAGGTAACTGGGCCGTATGAGGAGTTTTTGGATTTGACGACAAAGTATGGGTTCGAAAAATTGGAAACAGAAGTTGCGACTGCGATGCTTAGTCAAGGTGAACCGCCTGAGCTTGATGTTGCCGGAGAGATTTTTGTCTTGGGTAAATCTCGAACCATCTCTGCCAGGGTTGTTGGACTCGCCGCCCTATGGAGGGGATGGAAGGGCGATCCCGAAGAATCAAGCACTGGACTTTCAGTGAGTGGTGGCAGCTTTGACACGGCCAGCATGGCCGGTATTTTTTCGGCCATGCAAATGGTTGAGAAGCATGTTGGTGTGGCCTGCCGGATGATTCTAGAGGTGATAGTAAATGATAGTAACCAGTCGCCACCGCTGCCTATCGATTATCATGACAGGCACCCCCCGATCCTCAGAGAACAATACTGTATTGTGGCGCGTTGGATAACAGAGCAGAGCTTCAAGCGTCTTGTTGAAAGTCGATTGAGACATCAGTTGGATATCATCAAGGCGCTGTCGCCAGACTGAAGCTTTCTGGTCAGATCGTGTTGATGATAGAGATCATCACACCGATCTGCCACTGTATATTTAACTAAATGGTGTGGGGTCATCGGTCACCAAAAGATGGGGAAGGCGATTGAGACCAACGGGATGCCAACAACTGAACTCGATCTGGGCGTGTTTGCTTCTCCACTGTGACACCCTTGGTCATCTATAGCAGCGGATTGGTGTGCAACACATCATAAACGATTAGCGCTATTACTAAATTAGATAAATGGATTCAAGTCGCTTCCTTGCCTGTATTGCTTCTTCAGACAGGGAACCAAGCGTGTGCCATATTGCTGTTGTTTGGGAGATATTGATGGTGATTCTGTCTAGATGGTGTTGTCGTTTGGCGTCGTCCTATCCGTCAGCTCTGCTATCTCTTTCTACCAGAGCTTTCTTTGCGCCGTTCGGAATGCATCGCTCTTCTTCCTGGACGCCTCCCTACTGATGGCTCTGCTCTTGTGGCGACTTCGACCAAATTCCAGGTTTCAATCTCAACAGGCCGTACAAAATTGGGATGTTTGCAGCTTTTTTCAACAGCATCAATAAGACGTCATGACTGCTGGATTCCACAACCTTTCCCCGCCCATAGCGATTAAGCTCTTGGTAGTACTCAATGCGTTGGTCGAGCGAGATCTTGTCATCCGAGCCTGGCTCCGCACTTGGCTGATGTTTTGGCCCCTGAACAGAAACATCCGTCAGGTGCATGCAATTGCCATCTTTGAGCATCTCTAGAAGCCCTTGCTTCGCAGGGACAACGTCGCACGCTTTCAGTTTGCAACGAAAAAACACTTGCACGCAAGTGTGTCTGTTTAGATCAAGTAACAGTGACTGGAAGACTTCTTTGGAGAAACAACCCGATAAATGGAGATGCTGTATACTGCTGCTCTCGAGGAGCTTGGAAAGGCCACCAGCAAACTCTTTTGTCAGCGCTGACATATTCTCGCAGTCAAGTGTTAAATGCCGTAGTCCACTCATCTTGAACAGCAGCTTGAACACGAAATCGAGCTTGGACAATGCACTTGAGAAAGCCTCTAACTTCAGGCTGAACGTTTCAATGCTGGCATTAGTGGGTAGAGACTGTATTGTGCTGCATATCTCCTTGTCACCCAGCGGTGACACATGTTCCTCCAGCTCATAACACCCCATCGCGAACTCAAAATGCACCTTGTTGGTGACGGTGTTTTCGAGCAACAAGGATTTCACCAACATGATAAACTCGCTCTTGCGCCAAAATCTGTCGCACGAGATTTCTGTCACCTTCGGCATAACTTGGACTAGAGCTTCCTGTCTAGCAGTACTCATCGGGCCTGGTGATTCCATGCTTCCGATGAAGAGCTGATGAAGCTTGGCTGGCATACATTGGAGATGGAAGGATAGCTCAGGTTGGTCAACATATGAGTCAAGGAAGCAACTTTGGAATCGATTATTCACTGCAAGGTAAACTTCAGGGAGCATTCGATACAGCTCCTCGCGAACCGAACCCAAGTTCCAGTTCTCCCCACATTTTCGTCCAATTATCTTTTCCAACCCCCCGAAACTCCTTTGACCCAACATCATGCTGTCTATCGTAGACTTTTTCTCGGTTGCCTCATCTTGTGTACACTCCGACAACGAGTGCTCAATCGCCCCCATGATGGCAGCTTTAAGCACAATGAAATCACCAATGCCTCGATTGCCCTTCGAACTTTCCAAAATCCTCCGTAGGGACCGGGCAAGACCGAGAATAGCAATGTCGAGATCCACTGTAGATTGGAATGGCTTGTAGCACGCTTCTATCGTCGCGATCACACCCCCGTAATTAGCTTCGTGCCTGCATATCAATTCCTTTATTAATTCTGGAAACGCCGCAAGCAGCGGTTGGATAATGAGGTCGACTCGGTTCGCAGCAGTAACCGGCTTGGCCAGTAACACCCTGATGTGACGGCAGATTCTATCCTTCAAACGACAAATCTCGTCCTGTGTAGACCCAGTGACGAGGCAAGCTTCGACAAGATCCGCGCTCGTCACTTCCTTCCCCTGGGTTTGTGCTGCCATCTGAATCTCTGCTTTTGATGTACTTTTCTTCAACTTAGGAACGATTAGCGTATCTATCATCTTCTTGGTGGCATGCTCAACCTCTGCAAAGCTGCGCTTCATGGTGGTGTATGGTGCTGTTGTGTGGAATGTGCAGTAGATGTCATGTCCTAAAACTCTTCCACGGTGACAGCAAAGACCAGATAAACGCCGTAAATCAGTTGGGTCGCATACATACAAAATAGATTTAATGGGCCATTATTAACACCATTTAGACAAATGCGTTTCTCAAATGAGTTCCTAGCTAGCTATAGCTAGTATAGAACCACCATGCATGTGTTTGGTAATTTTACTTTTCCTACCACCAGCACAGATCTCACAAACACAACTTGCAGAACCATTGAAGCCATGGAAGATAAACCAATCGCCAGAGAGCGTACTTTTAGCGACCTGGGGTCGGAAGACTACCTGTATCGTGATGTGAAATGTCCCCGAGTTAATTATTACAGCAGCAAAGAACTCAAGCAAGACTTCCTCGGGCGGGAGGTGAAAGATATAATGAAGTTGCTGGCAGATCAACTCTATAAAGACATGGACCCATTTCAACAAGTTACTAAACAGTGGCGAGCATGGCAGTGCAACGTGCTGTACAATCATATCGTGTGGTCAGTTCTCAGTCTCAGCGAAAAGCAGGTCCTGGAGAGCCATTATCGTCAGAAGGACAACATGCCGCCGATGCTCCCAAAGAAAGAAGGAGAGTTTTACTACAATAATGTAGCGCCGTTGAACCCACAGAATGATGCAGCGTTTTACTACCATAATGTGGATTGGGCTGTTGTGGATCTGTTCACTCGGCTTGAGGAAGATGTTGCGTGGGCTACGATCGCAGCTATGGATTTCCCCGGCGGTGTGCCGACGAGAATTTTCGTGGTGAGCAAATGCCGTTCCATCACAAATAGAGTTCAGGAGCTTTATCTACTGTGGAAGCCATGGCCTGCTGAAGCATCTTCAATTGGCGGTGCCACATATCGCTTAACTTGTCCTGGAGGCCGCACCCGCGTTAAAGAACAAAAGTTCTTGCTGGACAATGACAAACAGTGGTCAACTGGTAATCAAGCCCATGGATTTGTGACCCTAACGGCACTCCGCGGTGGGCAGCTCGAGGTTGAGAAATTGGTTCAAGCATGTGCTGACATGATGGCACTTTCACAACTCGAAGATGAAGACATAGTTCGAAAGATAATGAAACGTCACTATCACACTGTGCACCATCTCCTCAGCAGCGATGACTTCAAGGCATTGGTGGAACGGCGGTTAGAGGACAAATTAATCATCGTCAAAGGCTTACAACGTAGCTAATTGATCAAATAAGACAGCTCGTTATCATACTATGGCACGAGTAGGGTCTTTTAGTAACATTCACCATTACATTGCCTCTTGGTGGTGCTGGGGCCCACACTGTGACAGATAGTTGTTCCAACTGCCATTGGACCTCCCATGGAGCTTGTAGTGTAGTTATTTCAACCTGGATTGATGGATAGCTGGCATCCATCAAGTCTGCAGTTCATATTTGGGTGTTGGGGTCCAAGTTTGGTTCTAAATCCTGCATAGTGCCACTTGGTGGTGCTGGGACCCAGACTGGGACAGATAGTTGTTCCAACTGCCACTACACTTGCCATGATGCTTGTAGTATAGGAATCTGAGCTTGGGTTGAAGGATTTTAGGCATCCATTAAGTCTGCAGTCCATATATTGGTGTCGTGGTCCACCGTGCCTGTTGGTGAGGTTTGCAGTTCTGCCAAGTTCCTCTTGGCATTGTTGGGGCTCACATTGGGACAGATAGTTGTTCCAACTGCCACTGGATCTCCCATGGTGCTCAGATATGGACTGCAGACTGCTATCCTTCAACCCAAGCACAGATTCCTATACTACAAGCATCATGGCAAGTCTAGTGGCATTTGGAACAACTATCTGTCCCAGTCTGGGCCCCAGCACCACCAAGTGGCACTATGCACGATTGATAACCAAACTTGGACCCCAACACCCAGATATGGACTGCAGACCGGATGGATGCCTGCTATCCTTCAACCCGTGTTGAGATACCTACACAACAAGCCTCAATGCAGGTAGATTGACAGTTGGAACCGTTACGATTTGTCACCTTGCGGTCCCCAGCACCACCAAGTGGCACTATGCACGATTGATAACCAAACTTGGACCCGAACACCCAGATATAGACTGCAGACTGGATGGATGCCTGCTATCCTTCAACCCGTGTTGAGATACCTATACTACAAGCATCATGGCAAGTCTAGTGGCAGTTGGAACAACTTTCTGTCCAAGTGTGGGCCCCAGCACCACCAAGAGGCACTGTGCAGGATTGAGAACCATAGTTGGACCCCAACACCCAGATATGGACTGGAGACTGGATGGATGCTTGCTATCCTTCAACCCGTGTTGAGATACCTACACTACAAGCATCAGTGAAGGTAGATTGACAGTTGGAACCGTTACTATTTGTCACCGTGCAGGCCCCAGCACCACCAAGAGGTACTATGCAGGATTGATAACCAAACTTGGACCCCAACACCCAGATATAGACTGCAGACTGGATGGATGCCTGCTATCCTTCAACCCGTGTTGAGATACCTACACTACAAGCATCAGTGAAGGTAGATTGACAGTTGGAACCACTGTTTGTCACAGCGTGGGCCCCAGCACCACCAAGAGGTACTATGCACGATTGAGAACCAAACTTGGACCCCAACACCCAGATATGGACTGCAGACTTGATGGATGCGTGCTATCCTTCAACCCAAGTTGAGATACCTACACTACAAGCATCAATGGTGTTAGATGGACAGTTGGAACCACTATCTGTCACTGTGCGGGCCCCAGCATCACCAAGAGGCACTATGCACGATTGAGAAACAAACTTGGACCCCAACACCCAGTAAGGGTATTTCAACCTGTGTTGAAGGATATCAAGCTACTTTAGTCTACTGTGGTCTATTGGCACTGTTGTGGGGTGCTAAGCATGGACTGCACAGTTCTTTTTGAGAGCCAGATTGCATACTTTGGTGTAAATGTGTTTGGCATATATTAATTGTGTGAGTTTTATTCTAGCTAGCCAGTTATATTGCATGCAGTCCATACTATCCCTACTACTCAGTACTAACTACCGCTAGCTAGTAGCGATGAACTTAGGTCACGTACATATTTCGGGCTGCATTTAAATATTTATATGCAGCGAACACAGGATGGCTCGAGAGTATGGCGGACCATGCAACCCCTTGTGAAGAGCTAGGTTAATGGTGCATAACGTACTAGCTATAGTAGTACTGGAACAGGTATCCTCATCATGGTTTCCAAACCAGATAGCGGTCTGACAGTGAATCTACATGTAATAACAATAATCATGACAGTGTCATGCTGCCTGTGAATGTGAAGAATGATTCATGTCAATCTATAATAGCGCTGCCTATTCCAAGCTCTGCCCAACACTCTGGATAAGAGAGATTGTCAACAGGGTTGTTGTCGGCGCTATCCAAAATGAAAGCTGTGATCTGCCTCGAATTTGCCCTTCACAATCGACAGCCTCATCAAAATTAAGGTGCTATCTTTCGCCCTCCTTTTAATGAAGAATACGCAGCGATATAGCGCATGCAGTTTCTAAGCGAGACAAGAGCAAAGCATATCAGACTCGGGGGTGAACAATGCACAACAAAGGCTTCCTTCTCTTTGCAAAAACAATCTCATTGCTACCCTTTAATTGAAGGAGGCTGCTTGTGCTCGATACACGACTTGCACGGATCAGAGTATAAGCAACTACTGGATCTTATGCCACCCTGGATATTTGCATGCTCATCGAGCTCAAACTGGCCGTTGAACCTAATATGGGAGTCACAGGCCAAGCTTTCTTGCATCTTGAAGTAACCCCTCCCAGATTGAAATCACTATACACTTGACGTAATCAACAGATATGAGAGATCGGCTGAAGAAGCTGTCCAGTGCCTCTCTACGAGTGCATTCTTATTGCTGTTGTCACTTCATTTTTCGATTTCGACCAGCTGTATCGGCGGCAATCGCATCCTGGCTTGAATATATATATATATAAATATGGTTCTCACTCAGGGTCTACGAAGACCAGGTATGATGCGCGGACGTTGACAAAACGATACATCTTTGCGAATTAAAAAGCATTTGGGGCTAGTCTTGCTCTCTTTCGCAAGCCCCGGATCATGTTTTCATACATATCTTTCAATCCAGGAATAAGATCAGTACAACACTGCTCCCAACGTGATATGTGACAATGGGCCAGGCTTGAGATGTTCTTTTCCACCAGGTACGTCGTTGGGAAGACTGTTGCTGGCGGAGCATGCAGTTGTTGGACGAGGAGATTCCTTGAACGCCGCAGTGGCAACCAGTGGATGCAATGGTGCGGACAATGTTGGAGGCGATTGTAGTAGGGGACCCTGTTGGCATGGCCGTTGCATGATGATCGTTGGGAAGACTGCTGTTTGCGGAGCAGCCTCGATCGGCAGCTTTACCTGAAATCGTCTGGTTTGACCTAAAACTCGGTCCGAAGTCTTGCAGAGGTCTACTATGTTCCTCAAGGATACTAGATTGAAAGCGGTCACCAAAACGCAATCAACATTACACAGCGCAAAGTAACACCTTGCTTCATGTACAGTAGACATACTGTAGTTATGGCAAAGCTAACGAACGTGGGTTATAGATTTAAACAAGTTGTATTAGCTCCAGACTAACTTGAATTAGGGGCGGCTGGCTTCGAGTACATGTCCCCTCCGTTCATCACGTTGGCAATGATATCGTAACTTTCCTGTGAGGGCTTTTTAAGAATCTTTCCGTCTTTTGACACAAGTTTATTATCCTTGTTACTTTCCATCTGCAGGGCACACATTTCGTCTACAACTTTTCCCTTGTCTTCAACTTTGGACAAACGTTTTTCCATCTCTGCTTGCATACTTCGGGTTTGCTCGTTTGCTAATGTGGCCGTGGAAACGTAGCCTGAAGAATCCACAGAGCTTCTCTGTAGTGCATTTATTTGCTGCGTCAAACAGTGAACTTTGTTGTTCGTAAGCTCTGAATTTGCTCCATACGCAATCAAGAAACCCTCTATCGCTTCCTTCTCCTTGGCCTTCTGGGGGGAAAAATAGTCATCTCCATCATGGGGGCTGAACTTCTTCAAGAGTGCGCTCTGGGTTAGGTCCACAAAGCCAAACAATGCTTCCTCACCAAGATGTCCCACTGGGGAATCGCCCTCTTTGGTCTTTGTTTTCGCAGCATCGGCTGCTTGTTTCGTCTCAGTTTTGCCCTTTCCTGGGGAATCGCCCTCTTTGGCCTTTGTTTTCGCAGTATCGGCTGCTTGTTTCGTCTCAGTTTTGCCCTTTCCTGGGGAATCGCCCTCTTTGGCCTTTGTTTTCGCAGCATCGGCTGCTTGTTCCGTCTCAGTTTTGCCCTTTCCGTCGGAGACAGCGCTGACCTGGCCGTTTGAGGCGGTGTCAGCCTCTTTGGTCTTTGTTTTCGCAGCACCGGCTGCTTGTTTCGTCTTCTCAGTTTTGCCCTTTCCGTCGGAGACAGCGCTGACCTGGCCGTTTGAGGCGGTGTCAGCTGTGGTGATGGTCTTTCGCTTTTTTTGGAGAGGCCCATTGGACGGGAAATATTCGGGGGGCATGGCTTCCATTTGGACGCGCTTCTTTGACATGTTGGACTTGTTTGCTATTGGTCAGTTGTTCGTATAGAGGAGATAACTATCTTTGTTTTCGAACAATCTTTTTGTGGGCTTTTGTCATTATGATTTCTCTTTTGGGGTTACCACCAGCACAGCACTCAAACGAAGCTGGTCACGCTTGAATCTGTCAGGACTCATCCGTTGTACGACTCTCTTTCGTACAGTGTATGACTAGCTAGTACTAGTACCCAAATCAATCAATCAATCCATCCTCATCATAATACACACGAATGATGAGCTACATAGTACTAATACTACAAATGAAGATCACATAAAGAAGAAAACAAGATTTGCTGAGCGCCCAAACAGGTTAGGGTTAGGATTTAGGATAAAGTTATCTTTTAAGGATGAAGTCTACATTTGCTCGAAAACAAACGAGAGGTTTTCATATTAAAAATGGTAAATACGGTCTAAATTGATTGATGGTGCTTACGTTACAAGCGTGAGTAAACAGTCGGGTTTCGTGACGTATGAGAAAGACTTAACAAAATTTGTACAAAACGATACTTTTAGGCTGCTGCATGTTGTATTACTGGTACTAGTACTAGTACTAGCTAGTCTCCATGATGTAAACATATAAACCCCAATTGTCCAGAGAAATATAGCCTCCTCAATCGTCAAGAT
The DNA here is from genome assembly GCA_032274145.1 of Herpochondria borealis. Lineage (NCBI taxonomy): Eukaryota > Rhodophyta > Florideophyceae > Ceramiales > Ceramiaceae > Herpochondria > Herpochondria borealis. The sequence continues at coordinate 10,652 of JAVCKV010058762.1, read as the reverse complement.
CAAGCAGCACGAAGAGTCAGCGCCTACAGTGCAACATACAGTGCTTCAACAAGCAATATACAAAGTTAATCCGTAAGAATGGGAGCTTCGAGTGTCGACCGTGTGGTCGGTTCGACTTTGCACAGTCAGTCTGTATCTCCAAAAACAAAAAGTCTAGTAGCGGCGCACGCTGAAGGCTTGTTGACCTTGTTAAAAGCTGTTGAAGTGCGAGAGATAGCAGATGCTTCTGAAGCTAGCAGCAAGCGAATTGCAGTAGGAAAAGATGGTAACTGTTCACATAGCGACGCTACCTATCCTCGTGAAAAGAAAAAAGCACGAAAGACATTAATGACTTTACCTACCAACGATACACGCATGATGGGAGTCATCCCTGCATCTTCGCCCCCCAAGTTGCGATATGTTACTATACCTAAGAACCATTGTATCTGGATGGATCGTCAAATTGCAACTGAGATTATCCTTGATTTCGGACCACAGCGTAGTATTGGAGATTGTACAATCTCCTGGCTGCGTGATCAATCCGACACGGGAATTATAGATTTGTTCCAGACATATTTTCCAAACTTCCATGACAAGTTCACATACGACCTGCTATCAAGAAGTTTTTGCCGCGCAGTAGTCCCATGCGAGATTGACCAGCTGTGAACATGCTCACCAACCTTATTGAACCCAAAGATTGGATCTTTGGGGGTTACCAGTAGCACACAATGAAGGACTGGCTTGGTGAACGTGTCTTCAAACATATTCATCCGTAGCATTGTCACGGCGGCACCGGTCAACTAAAGAGTGCCAGTCCAGGTACGGCTTATATACTATCCATCTAAATGCTATATAAGCTACACTAGTGTAAACAATACTAGAAAGATGTACTTGACATAAGCTTTACTAGTAAACAATACTAGAAAGATGTACTTGACATAGAATTGGCCTCATCAATTTCCAGCCCGCTCTCTTTCTCCCTACTCCCATTTATCTACAAGGCCTCCCATTTATCTACAAGGCGAGAGAGTCTTGCACGGAGGTACATATCGTAGTTTGAGCTGTAGGGCTCACCCTCTGGTGGTTCGTAGACAGCAGTCTTCTCATACCAGCTGCCTTTAAAAACAAGCTTGACAAGTTGGAATGCGCGCTTTGGATCGTTCTTCATCAGGCCCTGGCATCGATCTCTACCAATTTTCATATTCTTCTCATGCCATTCCACCCAGAACAGAATCCGTTCACTAAACTCTTTCTTTGCCTTGTCATTTCTGACGTTGTTGCTATCCTGCTTGAAGTCCTGCAGTCGATCGTGCAGGAACGATAAGAATTCGATGTAGCCTTTGCTTCGGGGATGTGAGCGTCTGCCTTTCTTGATGGGAGCAGATCGCTTCTTTGTCTCTTCTATAGGATACTTTTCGTAGTCATCATGGGCACGCCGGAGACGCGCAACCGCAGCAACGTAATCTTTTCCGCAGTTTTCCATTATCTCTCCAGCCGCCGCCTCGAGCTTTGGCCGTGCCTCCTCATAATAAGATGCTGCAATCATTGATGCCTTCAAAGCAGTAGCAAGCGACTTGCCGATAGACTCTGACTGCTTGGTGATCATCGATCCACGTATGTAACCCCTTGTCGTTGTAAAGTGATCTTCAATGAAGCGCTGAAGCACGGCCCCCTTTTCCTCTTCGTCGGCCTTCCAGTACGAGTGTGCGAATGCGTCGAGCGATAGATCTACCTGCTGCTTCGAAGTTCCTGTTGCTATATGGCACATGGAAAGGCTCGCCATACATCTTGCAAAGTCGTCATCAGTTAGTTTGGGCCCGGCAAACGACGTTGAGGTTTCTATGTAATATGGATGCCAGAGATGCTGTACCTTGTTGTCTGTGCCCTTCAGTTCGAACATCGCTGGGTGGCAGGTCTTCATCAGATGCTCAGCTAACAAACCGGGATCAGGAAGGCTATCTAAAATGGTTCTTTTGTTTGCCCTCTTTCTCAACTCAGTTTTTCTTAGTTTGAGGGAAAGAGAATCTTGCTCAAGAAGGACATAGTGTTTCACCGATGCGGCTGTCAAGGGTTCATGAGGGAACAGCACCTCGACATTGTCGATCAGATGCTGGCATTGTGCGCAATGATAGATGTTGTTGGATAGTGGCAATGGCGGGTCGCAATTGTTTCTTTCACATATGTTCGATAGAGCCGTGTTCAACGTCATGCGAGGATTGCCTCCCTCTATCTGCTTTGCTGCTTTTAGATCGTTGATATTTCGAGGCGCCACTTTCTTCTTCGCCGGTGTAGTTGACTGGGCTGGTGCTGGCCTCTTGGCGGATAATCTAGTAGACTGGCGGTTTAGCGGCCTTCGATCCTGTGGCATAATTGATTTCTTGTCATCTGAATGGCCTCGGGTCGGCGAATGGAAAGAATTGCTACAAGTAGTGTGGTGTCCAGGGCTGCCATCAGCTTTCGGCTGCACCAAGGGTTCGGAACTGGAATCAGAAGCAGCGGTAATGGTGCGAGTGGTGCATGTATGTCCAGTCACCGTGTCCTCAACAGCACCAGCAGCGGGCGAATTTGGTTGACGGCCTGACTGGCTTATAGTGCGACGATGCAAATAATATTGTGGTAAATCTGAATCACGAGTGGACTCATCTGCTGCTGGAGTGGTCTCTGTACTACTAGTAGTACTAGTACTAGTACTAGTACTAGAAGGAATGTCAGGACGCAGAGGATCAGAAAGAGTGGAGGATTTTTCCTGATTCACAATCTCCGTTCCATCCGACTCAGCATCTGCATTCATGGTGTTGCTTGGCGCTTGAGAAGGCAACACTCGGAGATGCAATCGGACAATGCCTGGAGGGTCTTGTTCACATCTTGCTTGTGTTCGCATGGGCGAGAGTCTTGAATCAGTATCGTTGCGTTCATGGCTGCATTTTTGGCGTTTGTTTGTGACCTTCATCAGTTGGTGCATGCTGGGTGCGGGCGTTGGCTCCTCCGTCTCGCTGCGGCCCAACGAGTGATTCAACTTAAGGAGTTGTGGAATATTACAGGATGAGTCCAAAGAAGTCAAGACACCGGTAGATGAGACGTCAGAGGGTTGTAAAGCCTTACAAGATAAGCCCCCAGAAGGAAAGACACCGGAAGATGAGACCACAGAAGAGAAGACGCCGGTAGATGATACCTCAGAAGGTGAGACACCGGTAGATGAGACCTCAGAAGGTGAGACCTGCCTAATGTCACTGTTGATACGGTCATCCGCTTTGATGGACTGATGGCTCACGGTACTCTTGCTGTGGATTGGAGGGAAGTCTGTAAGTAGTGCGCAAACTGTGGCATACAACAGTTGTGGAAAATTTTGTAGCAACCGGCCCTTGAAGCAAAAATCCTCAAACGTGCGAGTGTCAAGCCTTTCGATGGGAAAATTGGGCACAAAAGAAGTCAGCTTTACCATTGGTGGAATGGAGGCTGGTTCTTCTCCTTGACCCTCCGCCCGAGCTTCGAGGTGATCGGTTGTCTCCAGAATTGCAAAGCTTGAAAGAGAATCCTTACGTGGGTGATGCATAGACTTGTCGTTGAGAATTATAGCCCAACCATTCGGATCGTTGCTTGTTTTGATAAGCACCAGAACCACACATATTCTGGTTGCTTCACTCTCGCCTTTTACAATGATAACGTCTCCAATAGAAAGTAAAAGCGCATTCGGGATACTAGAATGATCGGGGTCCAAGGACAAAACCTGGCGCTGCGTGACAGGCGTGCCAACAACGCTTACGATATCTCCTAAATCGACGTCTAAACCGCTATCTTGTAGTTGACGCGTGAACCACGGACTTGTTGGCGGAGTTGCTTCGCATGAGGAAGGCCTTGGAGGATGAAACATGAGCCCAAAGTAGTTGTTTGCTGATTGGGAAGTTCGGAATCTGCCTACAAATCAAGATGGTTGTGGTATGTGGTATGTGGTATGCACCGCCTCTTGTAGATGACTTAACTGGAAGCAGCTTTTATGTGTTGGCTTTGACAAATGTATCTCTCATATAGGATTCCAGTTTGTTTAGCGTGGATTTGATTCTTTTCTTTCGATGTGATGATTTCTGACTAAATGTAACCCAGATTTGCGATCTCGATTCCCATCCGTTGGAACGCTGCGCGCGGGTCGGGCCAAATTGACCGCCCCCACCTTCATTCTTTTGAGTGAAATGTACTTCACATTTGCCTTTCTCCTCCTCCCCTTTTTTCCTATCTCTCACTATTTTTAACTCAGGATGAAGATCAACTTGAAGACTCGCAGTTTGAAGCAGGACCCCAATGAATCTGATATTCGAGGGATCCTGGAAGGTCACTTCGAGACCAACTTTTCCGAGCTCCCAGTGGATGTGCTCAAACCCCTTTACAGGAAACTTATCGTCGCCTCTAAGGAATACCAAGGCACAAAAGGGCGTTTGGAGGCATTCCTAGCAGCGCAGCGGATTATTCAAATGACAGTAAGGAATGTTCCTGTGGTGACAGTCGCAGAGGAAGCCAAGAACGCCGAGCTGAAGAAAATATGTGCAACATTAATCAAGAGTATAAATAAACTGAAGAAGGAATTGGCATCATATAACACTCTGAAAGCCGCTGGAATGCCTAAAAGCATATGTGACAAGCTGTTGCACCAACTTTATACATCCGGAAACAGGTTGGAACACTTGACGGTTGGGGAGAACTATGGAGTCTACCGACACCTTACACTCGGAAGCAACGGAGAAGTTTTCGCAAGGTTAAATGAGCTTGGAACCCTGGACGAGAAGTCCATTCTATATGACTTTGGTAGTGGTCTGCTTATTCCATTGATGCACGCCGCAATTGCATACGGCTGCCAATGCGTTGGAGTAGAAGGATCACGCCAGCTCTGCAACCTCTCTGCCACGCTGTACCAGGAAATGTCCGGGCCGCTCATGTCAAACTGCGTTGATGCCAAAGTGGCTCTGGTGAATGCCGATTTTGTGACATTGCGCCCCATAGAACGAGGCACGCATGCTTTTCTCTTTGATTGCGCCTTTTCACCAGAGGACTGGTTACGCCTCATCCAGATCATAGCAAGGTCAAGCTTTGAGTATGTGGTTACCTTCAAGCCATGCAGATTCCCCGACTTCCAAGGGGATATACTAACCTTGTTGCAGGCAACTATTGTCGATTCTATTGGGCCACTCAAGTTCAGTGGTGGCAAGGAGACGGCCAAGGCCTACATTTTGAAGAGAAACCCAGTGTTCCAAGGAGGGCAAGGAGCCGTTGATACTGAGCTCCTTGCCGATTCATTCTTTTGCGACACAGAGGTCGCTAGGCTTGCTCGATACCAATCCTTCATCAGTTATGATGTCGAGTAAGTTAGTGGCCGCTGTGGCCCATTGGTTTTATGCTTTGCAGGCATCTCTCGGCGTTTGTTTGTTTGTTTGTTTGTTCTTGCCAAGCATGTACGGTACATAATATTAAGCGCACGCCATGGCATACCTTTTGTAATCCTACTCTCTATAACATACCTTAGCACTAGTCTACTGCAATGGGTGTATTTTAAGTTACATTACATTTACTTCAGCCTGGACATGTTCCTGGTGGATTCAGGGTTTCATATACTCTGTGGAAAGATTGAAATCTTGGGTAGGTATGTTGTGAATAGGAGCTCTACCAACTATCTTAGGGCCCGTCCCAGCGATAATGTCACGACGCCTCTTGTCGTAGGGAATTATAGACGTTAAGGTGTCACTTTGCTTACTATGGTTGTCTACTGTACTGTCTACGTCGTTGGGTTTTGGGCTGCCCTTTCATCAATCAACCAATCCGTGGGAGGATCTTATCTTTGACATGCTCGCAGCACTTCTCTTGCCACAAACTTTGCTCTTTTCATCAATGCCGTCCTCTTCATCCGAATTATCATTGCTATCTTCGTTGTTGGTAGTTTCTTGATACACTTTTCTTATCATCTCATCTTGTTTTTTCTTATCATCTCTCCAATACTTTTGGAACTGCTTGACTTGCCACGCCATTCCCCTCCGCTGGGCACCCTCCAACTGTCCTGTAACGAGTCGAAAATCACCCAAAGCTCTGTAGATACAACCGGTGTGAGGATGCAATCGATTGCCCACGCACTCTCTCACACGCTTCAAGCGAGTGTCTTGAGGAATACATTCGCCATTGTGTAGTTCCAATGGAAATTCATTACCATTACTATTGTTGTTGTGGCGAAGTTTCTTGACCTTGACAACTTGCGTGACGCGACGTCCCTGCTTACTACCAGCCACAAAAATGGGATTGGTGTACTCGATAATGTCACCCGCCCGGAGTGGTTCTTCTTGTTCCTTGGGCATGAACATGGTGTCACGCTGACTGGAGCCTGGGTAGATTAGGTTTTGATAGTACGGAATTTCCAGATCCTCCTCATCCGATGATGATGATAGTGGTGGTGGTGGTTGATGAGCTACTTCACTGCTGCTGCTATCAGCATCCACATCGATCACCGACAAATTGACACTGCTGCCGTGATCATCCACATTGAGATCCTCACTGCTAATGCTGTCCGCATCTACATTGATTACACCAGCACCGGTTAGCATGTTTCTCTTATTTGGTCCTTGTTTGATGAGATTGAATTCAATGCTTGGGTCTCCTTCAAGGAGTAAAGTAGCTATAAAGTATTAAATATTACTGGAGTATACAGACGAGACGGTATCTCTGCAAGTATCTATGTACTCTAGCTAGCTAGTAGCGACTACTAGTAGTAGTATGTTTAGTACATACGTGTACATGTAAACGCGATCCTCATTTATTTGGTAAGTTTATATTGGGTCTTGTTTTGTACTATACATGCAAGTGCGATCCTCATATTAATACCGGTACGACAGGCTATGACTCGACTCGACAGCCACTTGAAGATACATGTATATTGTAAATGAGGGCCGTATTTATATTGATGGCCAACGTACGTTACGTTGTAGCGTTGATGGAGTCTAAAGTAGAGGTTGCCGCTGTCAGCGATGACTGGCATTGGTCAGGCTTGCGCGAATGCCCCATTCAGCTGCCTCCTGCATCTCATCATACACACAATCACTCACAATCTCTATTTTTCGCACTGCAATTCTTGCATCTCGCGCCACGCCCAGCTTCTATTTCCGTTCCACGTTGCCTTCCTCTTATGAACAACAGCAATCGCAGTTCTACGCACCATGGCCTGTCAAGAGCTCACCTTAGACCCATCCATCCTTTTAGACCAGTTGTGGCTATGATTGCTGAAATGGTGGGGGACGCATGGTCACGTTTTGGTCAAAAGCGGAAGGACAACAGCACTACCTCCGACGTTCCACTAAAGAAGAGGAAGAAGGAAAAAGAAAACCTGATCAGTCAGGCTGTGAATCACACCGTAGATGAAGCCAAAGCTATGATGAATCAGGACAAGATGACTGACGAGCAGAGGAAGAAAAAACAGGAAGACCTGATCAGCTGGGCTGTGAAGCGGGCCGTAGATGAAGCCAAAGCTACGATGGATCTGGGCAGCAACTGGAAGGTGACTGACGAGCACGCGGTGAATGAATGCATTTTGAGTATGAAAAATGTTGAGGCGGCGCCTACGAAGCAAAACAAGAAGGAAGCACACAAGCAGCTTGTCATTGTTGATAGTGTACTTAATACCCGCTTTGGTAAAATGGGACGATGCTTCGTTGGTGACATGTCGCGGAAACTCAGAGCCACAAAGGCTTGGAGTGAAGCCATGACTGGCCCTACCTTTTTAGAAGACGACGAGTCCAGCGTACGTGAGGTCGTCTGGAAAGGAGACCTACCAGAAGAATTAACCGACATGGAGTCCTCTCTGCAAGACAAAATCTACAGCTTTTTGGTCTCTCCAGAGGAGCAAGCAAATGCGACCAAGGAGACAATACTCAAAACATGGTTGACCCAACAGAACATTGCACATGGCTGTGGACTTGCCTTGGCCATTAAGCAAGGCTGTCAAGCTAGATAAACGGTAGCGTGACGAGCTTGCATTTCCAGAAGCCACACAAAGAAGCACTGATTCTTAGAACTGCCTATGGTCTACTGTGATCGCTACTTCTGCTGAGTGCAGTGGCGTGTTATGGTCATTTGAGACCTGGTGTGGGTTTTTAGCCCTAATGTGCTTTGGTCTTCTAGTATAGCTGGCATGGAACCTTCCTACTTTACACCAATACTAACACTTTATGATCGAGATAAGGGAATAGCTTGTGTGATAATAACTACTAATACATCTAATCTCCAACAAGCAACTAGCGGAGAGCTCAACCTTGGTAGCTGGAAGCCCGAGATCGTTGAGCAATCATGTTTCGTTGAGCAGTCATGCACGCCCCTACGATACGTTATAGGAAGAGAGCGTTGTTGCGACGACAGCAACGAGGGCAAACTCTGACCGGAGTCGCCAGAACTCTTTGTTTTGTATTGTCCGTGTTGGTGAGCTGAAAAGCTGGTATACTGCAATGTTCTGGGTGCCCGCAGCGAGGCAGTGGCCCATTAAAGATACTGACTTACCCATTACTGATACTGGCATCATCATTTCCATTTCCGGACAAATCCCTTTCCTGGGCATACTTCACGATCTCGAAATGCCCATTTCTGACAGCAATGCGACAACTATCCCCTCTCTCCTCCCAAGGACAACCATGTTCAACTGCATACTTCAGACATGCCAAATGTCCTTCCATTGCTGCAGCACTGCAAACGTTGCTATCCCATGGACACCCATTTTCAAAGGCCCATTTCAGGACTTCCGAGTGACCATTCTTTGCAGCCATATAAGATGTGTCTGTATCCCATGGAAAACATTTTTTGTTGCCTTTACGGGCCCACTTGAGGATCTCCAAATACCCCTCCCTTCCTGCAACCTTGCAGAGTTCATGCTCCATAATATTTATGCTGCACCGAAGGCCATGGCCGATCTCAGTGCGGGCTTCTTTTTCGACCCATATCAGGACATCCAAATGACCGTTCCTTGCAGCATCAAAGAACACATCGCTATTCCATGGACAGCCATTGGCGCGGGCCCAGCTGAGGACCCCCAAATGCCCATTCGCACCAGCGTTATTGCAGGTTTCTACACTCCAGGGGCACTTATTTTCACGAGCATATTTCAGCACTTCCAAATGCCCACCTGAGGCAGCTCCTTGGCATGTTCTTTCGTCCCATGCACAGCCCTTCTCGCGAACATATTTCAGCATTTCCAAATGCCCACCTGAAGCAGCCTGGCAGCAAGTGTCTTCGTCCCAAGATGATTCGTCCTGTGCATATGCCCACTGCAGAATGTGCAAGTGCCCACTTTTTGCAGCAGACGCACATGTGCTACCCAAAGACATACCAGGAAAAACTTCATAGATATATTCTAGGACACCAAGGTGACCATTGCTTGCAGCAAGCCAAGCCGAGTTAAGATGCCAGCGACACCCATTCTTATGAGCCCACTTTAGCAGTTGCACGTGGCCTTCGCTTGCAGCATCCCGGATAACGAATTTGTTCCACTCGCAACCATTTTTACGAAGCCACTTGAGTGCTTCCAAATTTCCACCTCTAGCAGCTTGGGGACACGTTGTTTCAAAGCGCCATGGATATTCTTTTTCACGAGCCCATTCAAGCATCGGAATGATCCCGAGCCGAGCAATTGCGTCGAAGACAAAATAATTGAGACTTTTCCAGGCACGGAATTCCTGGTCTTTGGGCGTTTCTTCTTCACCTTCTTCCAAAGCATGTGCATCAGGGTCGGTTTCAAAGTCGCAGTAAACTTCTTTTTCCCAATAGACTGCACAGCTCTCGTTTGCGAGAGCTGAGCCGTAGTAGGTGTCAACACTGGTTGCTCGCCGAAGACTGTTACCGTCGTCGCTTACTACTGCAAATGGCGCGTTCTTCAATTTGCCACAGCATTTCTTGTAGTATGTATTCATTTTTTTATCAACCAGAGCCACGAAAGCATGGTGCCCATGGCCAAGGTAAGGGAGGATGGATTCCACCCAGATATCTTCTTGCTCGTAGAAATTGGCAAAGGCATCCTTCTTTGCTCGCTTGGGAGACGGATGCGCTACCCAATTGGCACGTCGCTTCGGTGCCTGCCTCGCAAGTGATTCATAAAAGCTGAATATTTGTCCCATTTTGCCGTGATTAATTAATTGTGGGACGCTACGATCCTTGTGTGAGAAGGAACAACTCAACTCTAGGTAGGTTTATATATGTGACTGTGGGAAGTGTTGGAACGCTTAATGTGGCCCACAGAACCTTGTAACGTCCAACCTTGGTTTGCTTTTTCACTAGCTATAGCTAGGGTTAGAGTTAAAGTTCACCCAATCCAGTATTTTTTAATCTACCGATTTCCGTACTAGTAGTATACTATTGCTTATTATTCCCAAAAGATCCCTAAAAGAGCGAGTTACATGTGCCAACTGCTCACAATGGCATTGGTGTCACCACAGAAACCCTTCCAGGTAGAGTACTGGTTGACGAAACTAGAGATTACCATGCATACAACGAGGGATCTTCCTCTTGATTATCATGAGAGTAGATATAATTTGAGCACTCGAACGCAAGAGGACTTTGAAGGACGTCTCGTTGACCTTTGCGAATTGAAATGAAAATGAATCTCTTACTTTAAGGCTACTGCTCTAAAGACTAACCTACATCACCTTGTCATAAAGAGGGAC
>JAVCKV010058651.1:0-21570 GCA_032274145.1 Herpochondria borealis | reverse complement strand
CTAAACCTTCAATTAGGTCAGCGTCACCAATTGCCAGCCCTACTCGTAAGCCGGCCAGACTGCGTGACTTGGACAAAGTTTGTGTCACGAGTAAATTTGGGTATTGCTTGACAAGTTCGATGGCGCTGCGCACCTCCCCTGAGGCAAAATCCATATACGCTTCGTCCATAACAATCACCGAGTCAGTGTGTTTTTCCAGTAGAGATTGCACTTCTCTAATTGTTAAGGCTTTGCCTGTGGGGGCATTAGGATTAGCAAAAATAATGCCGCCATTATTCGTATCAAAATCATTAATATTAATACCGTAGTCTTCGCGTAATGGCACGGTTTTATAGTCTATCTCAAACAGGCCGCAGTATACTGGGTAGAAGCTGTAAGTAATGTCTGGAAACAATAATGGTTTGTCTTGTTTGAGCAGGCCTTTAAAGGTGTGCGCTAACACCTCATCAGAACTATTGCCAACGAACACGTTTTTAACCCCAATGTTGTATTCTGAATAGTAATTTGCGATAGACTGCTTTAGGTTTGCCGCATTTGGGTCTGGGTATTTACGCAGTGATTCAGCGTTGGCTAAGCTGATCGCATCAGTGACCTTGGGCGATGGCGCATAGGGGTTTTCGTTGGTGTTTAGCTTAATCAACCGGTCTATTTTAGGTTGTTCGCCCGGCGTATACGGGGTAAGTTCACTGACGATTTGGGACCAAAATCGGCTCATAGCAATAATGATAGGGTAGGTTGATTCAGTTAGTGTTAATAGTATCACTGCTATGCTTGTGGTAAGTCGAGATTTTTATATCAACGGTTGTTGAAAATAGGTGTTTTAAGGCACAGGTTATGAGGAAAATTATGGAATCACGTATGTCAAAGAAAATGAGCACACAAGCTGCTGCAATGACCTCGTTGCTTGCATTGGCAATGGGCTTTAACGTTAGTGCTCAAGGTCGTCAGTACGATAACCGAGCTTATGACAGAGAACCGTTTATCAGCATCTATGAAGATTGTGATTTTAAGGGCCATCGACGCGATGTCGCTATCGGAGAGTTTAGAAGTATGCGCGAGCTTGATTTCGGTAACGACAAAATGTCATCTATTGAAGTGCCGCGTGAATTGGAAGTGGTTATTTTTGAACACGACAAGTTTAGGGGAGACTATGCAAGAGTTGACCGAGACGTACGCTGTTTTGATCAGGATTGGAACGACGGAGTGAGCTCACTGAAAATTCAGTATCGAGACAGTCGAAATAACCTAGATTATGGGCGAGATAGAGGGCAAAGCGAGGTGTATGGTGGCCGAGACAATGTGCCGAGAAGTCAGTATAACGACGGCGTAACTGGTAAAAACGTGACACAGGTGGTATTTGGAAATCGAGTGTTACAAAATGTGGGCCAAGGTCGATGGCAGATGCAAGGTCGAGTTCGCGGTGGAGCCCAATATAAAGAAATTAGTAGGGATAACAATGCGGTGATATTACAAAATGACTATGCGGGCGATCGTATTAGAATCGACCTTTTCGCAAACGATGTCACGCTGATTGGTCCGCGCGGTGAGCAAAGCAGGCACCAAATCAGCAGTCGAAAAGCGAATGCGCCTCGAGCGCAGCCCAATAGTGGATTGTCTTCCGACACACGTATTACCAGTCGATGTTTTGATTACTATGTCTATACAAACGGTAAAGCTGGGGGTATTCGGTTTTCCAACGGCAAAGACTTCTTTCGCTTCCAAGAGCGCGGGCATAAAGGCAATATTTGCCATCGTGGAGAATTGACAGTCGAAATCAATAAGCGAGATTTTGATGCGGAGGTCACGTTTGAGGTAGCAGGTAGAACCTTTAAATTTGCCGCCGGCGAAAAAGAGACTCAATTCCGAGCCAATTGGTATCGCAAGGTAATTAAGCTTCAAGTCGGCCAGTAGGCTATGACCGATATTGCAATGCTGCAGTAATTACGTTTTGAAATTACTGTTTACTCAAGAGAATCGCTTTGAAGTGATCGCCATGCGAACTTATTTAGAGTCGCATGGCATTCCGAGCTTTTTCAGAAACGAATTTACCTCATCGGTAATGGGTGAGGTTCCATTTTTCGAAACTTGGCCGGAAATCTGGGTGTCCGAAGAGTTGTATGAGTCAGCTAAAACGCTAGTGGATGATGCTCAGCATCAAATACCAGATACCGGTGAGTGGCCGTGTTTATCGTGCAATGAAATAAGCCCCGGTACTTTCGAGCTTTGTTGGAACTGCGGTGACGCTAAAAAAGTACCTACGCAGGCTTGATATTTTAAACAAAGCCGCCAATAAGTAAGTCATTGATCGTACTCAATTTAGCGTAAGCTTGGGTAATCGCAATATACAAAATCAGCCTCTCAGACCATGCCCTTTGTTATTCTAGTTACTTTATTTGTTGGTGTACCCATCTTAGAAATCAGCTTACTGCTTAAAGTAAGTGATGCTATTGGTGGTTTGAAAACCATCTTGTTTGTGGTTTTTACCGCGGTTTTGGGTGCTTACCTTGTTAAACAGCAAGGTATTGCCACACTGACGAAGTTTCAGCAAGAAGCCAACGCTGGCCGACTGCCTGCGCAACAGATGCTTGAAGGTATTGCCTTACTATTCGCTGGGGCGGTGTTATTAACGCCAGGTTTCTTCACTGACGCTGTTGGTTTTTCATTGCTGATACCACAAGTACGTCAAATGATAATTGCTTACGCGATCACAAATGGCCAGTTTACCGGTGGCTTTCAAGCAGGTTCGATGGATCAACCGTTTGACCAGTCACATTCAAATACCCAACAAAATAGTAATGTCATAGAAGGCGAATACACTGATGACAAAGATGCTGCCAAATAATTACCAGCAACTCTTGACATTATTTAGCTCGCCCCTATTATTAGCACTCCCGAGAGGTGAGTGCTAAAATTCATCTAACTTAATTTAATCCCAATCATTTTTCTATTTTTGGAGGAAAAAGGAATGGCAATTCGTCCACTACATGACCGCGTTCTCGTTCGTCGTAACGAAGAAGAGCAGACTTCTGCCGGCGGCATCATTTTAACTGAATCAGCAAAAGAGAAACCGGTACAAGGCGAAATTATCGCTGCAGGTAACGGTAAGATCTTAGAAAACGGAGACGTTCGCGCACTTGACGTGAAAGTTGGCGATACCGTCCTTTTCGGCAAGTACGCAGGTACCGAAGTTAAGGTTGATGGTGAAGAGCTTCTTGTTATGAGAGAAGACGACATCGTCGGCGTTGTTGAGTAAATGGTCCAAGTCTTTGCGCTCACTATGCGTTAAATAAAATGCTCAGTCGGTTACGTACCTGTTTTTTTATAAGCTTTGGTACGCTCCCTGCCGGCGCTTTTATTTGCCTTAATTGAGCACAAAATCTTGAACTTTAGATCCTAAAAGATCGTAATTTAATTGAAAAAATTAAGAGGAATTTGATATGTCAGCAAAAGACGTAAAATTCGGTGATGACGCACGCACCAAGATATTGGCCGGCGTTAATATATTGGCAGATGCCGTAAAAGTGACCCTTGGCCCTAAAGGCCGTAACGTGGTTTTAGATAAGTCATTCGGTGCTCCTACCGTGACTAAAGACGGCGTTTCTGTTGCTAAAGAAATCGAGCTGGACGACAACTTCGAAAACATGGGTGCGCAATTGGTGAAGGAAGTTGCTTCAAAAACCAATGACGTTGCCGGTGACGGAACGACTACCGCGACTGTATTGGCACAAGCCATGGTTCGTGAAGGTTTGAAAGCGGTTGCGGCGGGCATGAACCCAATGGACCTTAAGCGCGGAATCGATAAAGGTGTTATTGCTGCGGTAGCGGCTTTGCAAGACCTTTCCAAGCCATGCGAAGATGCAAAAGAAATCGCTCAAGTAGGTACTGTTTCAGCGAACTCTGATGAGTCTGTCGGTAACATCATCGCTGAAGCAATGGACAAAGTTGGCAAAGAAGGTGTGATCACCGTTGAAGAAGGCCAATCTTTGGAGAATGAGTTAGAAGTGGTTGAAGGTATGCAGTTTGACCGTGGTTACTTGTCGCCTTACTTTGCGAACAAGCAAGACACGATGATTGCTGATCTTGAGAGCCCAATGATCTTGTTGCATGACAAGAAAATCTCAAACATCCGTGATTTGCTTCCTACACTAGAAGCGGTTGCGAAAGCGGGTCGCCCATTGTTGATCGTTGCTGAAGACGTTGAAGGCGAAGCCTTGGCAACTTTGGTTGTTAACAACATTCGTGGCATTGTGAAAGTATGTGCTGTAAAAGCGCCTGGTTTCGGTGACCGTCGTAAAGCCATGTTGGAAGACATTGCTATCTTGACCGGTGGTCGTGTGATTTCTGAAGAAGTTGGCATGAGCCTTGAAGGCGCCACTCTTGAAGATCTTGGTTCGGCTAAGCGTGTTCAAATTTCTAAAGAGAACACTACCATCATTGATGGTCTTGGTGAAGCGGCTCAAATTTCTGACCGTGTTAACCAAGTTCGTGCGCAAATTGAAGAATCTTCTTCAGACTACGACAAGGAGAAAATGCAAGAACGTGTGGCTAAGTTGGCCGGCGGTGTAGCATTGATCAAAGTAGGCGCAGCCACTGAAGTAGAAATGAAAGAGAAGAAAGCACGTGTTGAAGATGCCTTGCACGCGACTCGCGCTGCGGTAGAAGAAGGCGTGGTACCTGGCGGTGGTGTTGCTTTGGTTCGCACTTTAGAAGCTGTTGCTAAAGTTAAAGGCGACAATGCAGATCAAGACGCCGGTGTTAAAGCGATTTTGAAAGCCATCGAAGCTCCACTGCGTCAAATCGTAGATAACGGCGGTGACGATGCTTCTGTTGTATTGAACGAAGTTCGCAATAACAAAGGCACTTTCGGTTACAACGCAGGTACTGGCGAGTACGGCGATATGATTGAAATGGGTATTTTAGACCCAACTTTGGTTACGCGTACGGCACTTCAACACGCCGCGTCTATTGCCAGCATGATCATTACTACTGAAGCAATGATCACTGATGCACCGCAAGACGCTGCAGCTGGCCCTGCTATGCCTGATATGGGCGGCATGGGCGGTATGGGCGGCATGATGTAAATGTTGCCCGCGATGGTTGAATGAATAAATTCAACTGATTGCATGCTAAGTTAAAGCCCCGTAGCTCTGATGAGCTACGGGGCTTTTTATTTTGGACGTAAAGCTGTATGAGTAAGAGCGTCTAGAAATATAAAAAACCGCTAGGATCAAATTGACCCTAGCGGTAAGCGGTTTAGTGCAGCGGTAACTCCCAATACCCAACCTTAGCCCCCTGAATAAAGTTGCAATACTTCCACTGTATGTGCTGCAAACAGCACGCAGGCGTCCTGCCTAAGTCATCCCCTTGATGAAGTGTTGTTGAAGTGTATTATAGGAAAGTGTGAGCCAAATAGAATCACCCGTTAGGGTGAATTTATCTTAAGTTTATCAACCAGTATTAAACTAAATTAATAGCTGTCCAACATTCAGTTCCACGATTTTCTAATTTCACCCATACGGGTGAAGCGTGTTGATTTCACATTGTTTAACATTTCCAAATCAGCGAGGTTCAGGATGAACTCACTAACAGGATGTTGGCTCGCTGATACGCAGTGGTCTCATGGATGAGGGTGACGTTTAACAAGCTGTTCGCACTGTAAAGTAGTTTTAGGCCGCCTAGCATGGATGTTGGGTGGCCTTCTTTTTGTTTTGGAAATAGGTTCGATCGACTTCTTCCTGTCACTAGCGTTTGCGTTTTCCACTCTAAGTATTTCCATGAGTGATACAGTCACTCTATGTCCATCTTGAGTGCGCTGCTATTCAGATTTAAATAAAGGCCAAATGTGCAAAAAAGCGATTCCTTGGTAAGTTTTGGGTGCCTGGTTATGGATTGGGTTCTGTTGCCCATGCTCCTAAAACGCTTCTTAATGCGGCTGTCACGGCAATCGGTTGGTCAAGCATTAAATGGTGGCGCGCTTCTGGAATTGCGATGACCGGAAAGGTCGCTTGCCGTAATTCTGAAACAAGCTCTGCGATATACGCCACTGAATCTGCCGTAAATAGAGCGCTTTTTGAGCCGTGAACAATTGCTTTTCGGACCGGTGCACTGACAAGCCTGGCGCCAGTTTTTGTCCATGCTGACTCAATGCCTGCCGCTACACTAAACACTCTTGGATCGAATTTCCATTGCCATCCACCTTCTACTTCTTTGAGTGAATGAAACGCCATGTAGTCAAATAGCTCAGTTTTTTCAACTTCTTGTGGTGGTGCTAAAACGAAACGTTGCTTTGCGGTTTGGAAGTCTGGGTAGACTCTATTTGGTTTGCTGGGATCTCGTTTGCCCGGCGCTTCGAATCGCTTGGCGTGTTGTTTGAGAATGGATGGTCGAATAATCATTAAGTCACAGATAATTAGGCCATTAAACTTAGTAGGGTGGGTATGAACGGCCGCGCAAGCGATTCGACCACTAAACGAGTGAGCAATAAGCATAGGTTTGGCGGTGCCGTTAAATAGCCCAGTTTCATGGCAGACGGCGATCAATTCCTCTACACGAATGGCTTCACTGTACTCTTCGCGCCACCCAGATTCACCCATTCCTGAGAGGTCAAATGCGACTACGTGGTAGTCATCTGCAAGGTAAGGAGCAATAAATGTCCAGCAGTGAGAATGTGCTAGAAAGCCATGCATCATGACAATCCCAGGCTTGGACGGATCCCCCCAGCGATAGAAGCGAATGTCGCAGCCGTCGACCGAAACGTAACCTTCCTCACGAGGGCAGGATAGTGTATTCGATAGCCATTGGCTGGGCTTTTCAACGGCCCGTTCGAGCTCCTCGACTGCCTTGCTATGGTTTTGCGCCTTTTGCATATGTAGTGATGTTTTGTGCAATATTTAGCGCAATACCATATCACTGTCACTAAGAGGGTTATTGACTAAATTGGGCTAAATTTGATTTTCACCCGTCAGGGTGAAGCGCTAAGCAGTACAGTCGCCTACTATCTTTCGACCAAGTTACTAGGAAACGGAGTTCCTAATGAAAGTGAATAACACAGATGAGCACTGTTCGGCCGTCTATCGCTTAGGCGATGGCAGTGAGCTGGAAATCAGTTATGTTGAACTGGTAGAAGAAGAGTTTGAGTATCGGCGCTGCGAAGTTGAGTATCTGAATGCGCTTAACTGCTATCTTGAGAAAGTACAGATGAAGGTGAAAGCAGTAGCGTCTGGCTAAGGTTTTGAATGGTATTTTAGATTGTTAAAGTTCATGGTGCGCGCAGATGTGTGTTATCTCAGCGCACCATGCCCATATACTAATGTTTTAGATCTATTTGCCGATGGCTTTTCTAATGACGCCAACGATGGCAATCAGTACGCCGCCGCCAACACCGCCTGAAGCAATACTGCTCAATATTCCACCAATGCTAGCTGCGCTGCCGGCATCTATTGCGCCACCGCTTAATGATGACAGGATGCTGCCGCCGACGCCGCCACCCAAAATTCCTAATATGGAATTGATGAGTGTGCCTTGGTCGAAATTCTTCAATAGTTTACCTGCGACGTTGCCGCCTAGGGCTCCGCTCGCTAAAGAGATGATGAGTTCTATCATGTGTTGTTACCTGGTGATATTAAAGTTTCTAGGGCACTTGCTGATTAGGTTATTCTAATTAGGTCGCTGCAAAGTACTCTAGTCGTTTCTGGTGTTGATTACTTGGTGACTTTTGATGCCCAGTTGTCGGCGACGGTTTTAGCCGCATCTCGGCCGTCGAGGCCGAAGGCTAGTGCTGCGGCTATTGCAACTGCGCCAATTGTAAAGCCAAATGCCATATTAACGATGTTGTCGGCTAAACCCATTGACCGCAGACCCATCGCTAATACCAAGCCTAAAATGGCTATTCGGGCAATATTTGCTAGGCCAGTGCTACCCGATGTAGATAGTTTTTGATGCGCTAGATTACTTAGAAAGTTACCAATAACAAGGATCACACCACCGACTAAAATGCCGCCGCCAAACTCAAGCACTTTCGCGAATATACTTGATATGACGTCTATGCCTAATGTGTTAATTGCGGCGGTAGTTGCTGTGAGCATCGAGAAAAACATCACCGATGAAGCAATTAATTTATTAGCGGTAAATGAGTCAGAAAACAGATTATCAATACCGAGTTTTTTAGGTAATTCGTTCACGCCCATGCCATCTAATAGGCCTGAAAGCATATAGACAACAAACTTAGCAACAAAGTACGTTACGAGTAAAATAATGGCTGCGCCAACGATGTTTGGTACGGCTGCCATGAGTTCATTAATCATGTCGCTTGCTGGCACGCTAATCGACGGAATATTCAATACGCCGAGAGCCGCAACAACAATTGGAAGTAATATGCCTCCAAAAATAAAAGCACTACCAAAGCCAGACACTTTTAGGTCTTCATTGCCTGATTTTAGAGCCAGTTGGGCATCAACTTTAGACAGTCCTACACCAACAAATTCAGAAACAATTTTGGCGATTACCCAACCAGCATAAGCGACAACTGATGCGCCTATGATGCGCGGCACCGCGGCTAAAAACTGATCAACCATGTTTCTCAATGGGGCTAATACATCGGTAAGCCCAAAGTGCTGTAATACAGCCATCAGAACAAATATGGTGAGTACGGCGCGAATCAGCGAGAGAATTGGTCCGGACAAGTTATGCTCATCGAGAAAGCTTATACCTTTAAGAAGCTTGCCGAAAATTCCAGTGATCAGTCGAACCACAAATAGACCGATGATGAGTATGGCCAAACCGATTAATGCGTGGCCGAGCGTACTTGATGCTACTGGCCCCAAAGAGTTTTGAATTGTTTGTAATAATTGATTCATAGTCTTCTCACGAATACGTTAATTTGTATACGCAGTATAGGTAGTGTGTGGCGGCAGTATGTAAAATACTGTTGCGTCAATGTTTCTTACTGTTAACTGCTGGGCGATTTGATAGCCAATGGTGTGAATTTCTGTGTATTGTTTTTATGATTTTCGCTGGAGTGACATTTTTTTAACCTATGTGATGCATGTTGATTTTAGTCAATTTTCGCAAAATAGATATCAGGAGCAGAAAAGGTGAGGAGGCGGTAGAGTAAATTCGCACTGTTTCGATACTGAAATTCACTCTACCTGAAGTTGTTAATTTGTTAATTTGTTAATTTGAAGTCTGACTGCCACATGACATTGTGCCAATCCTCAATACTTAGCCGATTCATCGCGGTAAACCAAGCCTTTATTTTTTGCCTGTGTTTTAACTGTTTGGTAGATTTGATTGTCTAACGATGTCTCTTCTGCATTTGTTTTAGACAACTCTTGTTTAACAAAACTGCTGCGTTTATTGGATAGTTTTGCGATTTGATGCTTAAGATCCTTACGCTTTTCTGTTTTTTGGTTCAGAACGTTCAAACGTTGATCTTTCTTTACGGCACGTAATTGCGCTGGTAGCTCGGATTCGACAATGTCATCTAGCTTAACTTTGCCTGCGGCTAGGTCAGCGACCAGTTCGTTGTCACCTTCGAAATTTCTAGCCCCACTTTTGGATACATTAAACTCAGCTTTTCTTGCCACTGATGCCGCTGGTGCGGAACGATTAAAACGGTCTGAAGCGGCCTTTTTCACACGCTTCCTTTCCAGTATTTCATCATTTCCATAGAAGACTCGGGTGTCGTCTAGCTCTTTTGATAAACGTGCGATCTCCTCGTCATATGGCGTTGTAATAGCGACCGCGCCACCGGCTTGCTCAACTTGAAAGAAGTTGCCCTGACTTAACTTGGCTATGTCTTTCCATGGGCCTGTGGCGCTGGGCTGCTGACCGCACTGAATGGTATTGATGATGATGCCTTTTTGCCGGGCAAGTTCTACAATCTCAGGGTATTGCATTTCGTCTTGATATGACATTTTGGGTGGCGCGTCTCCGACAAGAAAGAGGACTCGATACGAATTTTGGTCTTTGCTCCACGACATTTTAGTGACAGCATCATAAAGAGCTTTATTCACACTTTCAGGTGAATCACCACCACCGGCGGCTTGAAAATTCATCAAAGCCCCGTAGCCGGTATCCAAATCATCGCTCAGATCAGAAACTTTAGTGATGTATTCGTCGCCACGATCGCGATAGGCCACTAAGCCCATCTTAATGGTTGGTGCGGATTCCGCTGATGCCATGCTTGATACGATAGACCATATATTATTCTTGGCGGCCTGAATGAGACTCGACATACTGCCGGTAGTATCCAGTACAAAAGCCACCTCAATAGTGTTGCTTTGTTGTGCGATCACGCCCAAGTTTGTACTCGGTGTTATCTGCGTAAAGGGGGCTGATTTTGGCAATTTAACCAGTGGGGTGATGATGGACTCATTTTTTGGTAAAGCGCTAATTGATGGGGATAGATAGATTCCAGCGGCGGTAATAGCGCTGAGCGTAACGGCTGATATAAGCTGTTTCATGATGAGTCTCCGTAATTGGTTTGTTAATGGTTAATGGCTAATGGTTAAGGCCGTGTAGCTGACTTCTTTAGTCAACTTTAGGGTGATAGCAGGTGCTTTGTTTTTAATGCTGTTGTTGAGCTAAACGGGTGAGTGCATTTTCAGCGTCGTTATGCGCGTTCTGAAACCTACTTGATGTATCTCTATGACTGGCGTTATGGGCGGGTTTGTCTTGCATGGAAGAGTTCAGTTTCTCTAGACAGAAGGACAAGCTTGGAACAATCATTGACTGAACTAAGAAGAAACACCAAATGGAAATAAATACGCTGTGCGATTGCATGGCTGCTGCCATTGCGATCAGAAATGCGAAGCCGCTTAAGATAAGGTCGGCGATAGCAAGTAACACATGCTTATGCAAATAGCATGCTCTTATCAGCCATATAAAGACCACATTCACCAGGCCGACAATGCTAATTGGCGGCGCACTCAATAATAGTAAAATTGACGATATGGTAAATACAGCCAATGCGATGATTCGGCCCGGCGAAGATTTACTCATTGATAATAAATGAAGCAGATACATAAAGGCCGCCAATGAACCGCTGATAGCAAGGGCTGAGTATTGGTCTAGAGCGACTAACAGAGATAAATAAACAGTGGCGGTGGTGGAACTGATTGCAAAGCCAATTAGGGCGCTGCGTAAAAAGGGGGAAGGGGTCATTATAGTTCTCCTATAAGCCTAAATGCGATTTAGAGAGTGAGGTATCCGTGTTGGCCTTTACTTATGATGAAAGGCGTTGTTTTTCTTTGAGTAGCGCAATCTCAATATCAGCATCCGATACGTCAAATGAGGCAGACGCGAAATGGTGTGTGCTGATACTTTTATCGCTGGGTTGTAGGCAAAAATGTTGTGCCTTTTGTTTCATGCTGGCCAGCTGCGATTCTTGTTTTTTTTGTTCCTGTATGAGCGAGCCAAGCTGCTCTTGTGCAGTATTGGCCTGTTTTATTTGTAGCTGTGACCGGCGTTGCAATTCGAGTCGTTTCCTAATCAGGTCGCGTGCTAAGCTGTCATTTTTTTTCGATAAGCAGAGCGCTACTTCATTATCTAACTCTTTGAGAGACTCTTTGTTTTCGGTTGCACTGTTAGCGTAGCTCGACACGGTTACGTTTATGTTCGCAATACGGCTTTGCGTAATGTCGAGTTCATTCTGCATTTCACGTATGGCCTGCTTGAGCAATAGTTCGGGTTCTTCTATTTGGTCGAGCACAGCGTGAAAGTCGGCTTTGAAGAGTCGTGCTATTCGATTAAAGATGGCCATGTCGGTCTCCTGCAGTTTGTGTGGTAAATTGTTTGCTTGTTATTCACTGTAGGGAATTGATCCACCGCAAGGTAGACATGGCTACGTAAAGTTTTTACGGTTAACTTTACAAACACGTTACATAAGCCTATCGCTGGTTTGCTAAGCTGCTGTTATGAATAAAAAGTTAAAGATTTTAATTGTTGAAGATGAACCTGCCATTTTGTCTGGTCTGATCGACGTACTTGTGTTTCATGGCTATGAGGTTGACTCTGCGACCGATGGGTATCAGGGGCTGCAAAAATCTCTAAGCGGTCAGTATGATCTATTGTTGTTGGACGTGATGCTGCCTAGCATCAGTGGTTTCGATATTTGTAACCGTGTGCGTGAACAAGACAAAAAACAAGCCATCATCATGCTTACTGCTAAGAGCAGTGATGAAGATATTGTTCAGGGTTTGCAATACGGTGCTGATGATTACGTCGCTAAGCCATTCTCGGTGGCCCAACTGGTGTTAAGAATTCAGGCGGTGCTTCGTCGCTCAGGCTCAGTAATTGATGAAAGAAAACACATCGATATTGCAAAAGGGCTGACAGTAGATATCGATAACTTGATTGGGAAGCGGGGGGATATGCGGATAAGTTTTACCCGTAAGGAAATTGAGATGCTGCAATATCTGAGCACACATTCTGAGCGCCCGATTTCTCGTGATGAGCTCTTAAACAAGGTCTGGGGGTACGATAAAGGCATGGATATTGAAACTCGTACTGTGGACATACACATAGCCAAAATTCGCCGTAAGATAGAGGAGGATCATAAATCCCCTCAACACTTGGTAACGGTCCGCGGTGCGGGCTACCGTTTGTTGGTTAACGATGTCTAAGGTGATACGAGTTTTGTTTCAATGAAAACAACTCAAAGTAACCAAGTTCGTCGCTTACGCTGGGTTATGTTGGTGTTTTTGACGGCCATGGCCGTGCCGACCATTGTGTTGGTAACAAAGTCGTTCGAACAATTGAAATGGGAGGCCTATTACCAGCATAGACAAATCGCTGAAGACCTTGCGCAAAGAGTTGATCAACGTCTCAGTGTTGTGTTGCAACGGGAAGAGAAACGACCATTTGGAGACTATGGCTTTGTGCAATTAGAAGTTAATAGTGACGAAAATTATTTACGCCGTTCGTCAATCTCAAACTTCCCTCTTCAGAGTGAATTCCCAGGTTTGATAGGTTACTTTCAGATCGCCCCCAATGGTGATTTCTCTACTCCGTTTATGCCGGGTACAACTGCACTTTCTGTGAAATACGGTATATCAAAAGCAGAACTAAGTAGCCGAGAGAAGTTAGAGTCAGAACTAATAAAAGTGTTGAGTTCAAACAATTTGTTGTCTTCAAGGCCTAATGCTATTGCGCCAACCTTGAATACAACAACCGCGTCGGGCGACTTTTATAAAAATGGGTTTGATCGTATGAAATCCGCCACTGAATCGCAAAGTCGTTCAACAATATCCGCGCAACCTTATGCTGACGATTCTCTAAGTGGGTCGATAAAAAAGTCAATAAAAGTTGAGCCTGATTATAGGTCGAAAGATCAACGCGCATCACAAGCCGCCTTCGATGAAATATCTAAACAGAATGCCGCGTCTAAACCCGAAGGGCAAAGAGATCTATCCAATGCAAGTGGTCTGGGAGCAGTCGAAGAACTAGAACTAAAATCTCCGTTTCGAGACAAAATAGCCAAACGCACAGATTCAGCAAAAAAAATGCGCTTAAGGTCGGATTCCAAAATCACGTCAGATAGCGCAGGCGCTAATTCAGTAAGTAACAATGCTAAATCGAACGCCGGAAGGAAATTAAGCGTAGAGCCTGCATTGTTAGAGGAAAATAATGACATTGCTTTAGATGCAGCTACCCAGGTCATTTCATCGTCTGAGATCAGGCTATTTGAGAACGAAATTGATCCATTTGAGCTGACCCTATTAGACAGTGGCCACTGGGTGCTCTTTAGAAAGGTATGGCGTGAAGGTCAACGTTATATCCAAGGTATGCTGATTGAGCAAAATCAATTTTTGAACGCCGTATTTAAGCAGCAATACGATGACAGTTTAGTGTCAAGCATGAGCCGTTTGGCCGTCGTTTATCAGGGTAATGTGTTGTCAGCGTATGAAAATCCCAGTCGTCGATATCGAGTATCGAATGAAAAAAGCTTGAATGGCACATTACTGTACAGGTCTAAAATGTCGGCACCGTTTAATGATCTTGAGGGCCTTTACACGATAAGTCGATTACCCGCCGGTACGGGTAGTGAGGTGATTTGGTGGGCAACCTGGGCGTTAGCGATGGTTTTGTTGCTGGGTACGTATTTACTGTATCGATTGAGTTTGAAAAATTTTAATCTTGTTGCACAACAACAAGACTTCGTATCGGCTGTCAGTCATGAGTTGAAAACACCCCTTACCTCTATTCGCATGTATGGTGAAATTTTAAAATCTGGCTGGGCTGATGAAGAAAAAAAGAAAAGCTACTACAGTTTCATTTTTGATGAGAGCGAGCGTCTTACTCGTTTGATTAACAATGTATTGGCGTTAGCTCGGATGACTCGCAATGAAACCAAGCCTAATTTTCAGGTCATTCGAGTGGCTGAAATATTTGACGTGATTCGGTCAAAGATAGATAGCCAAACCGATGCAGCAGGGTTCAGATTGCAGTTAACGCTTCCTGAGGCGGTGGGACAAACCAAGCTGCACTTGGATCAAGATTTATTCACTCAGATTATCATTAATCTCGTTGACAACGCGTTGAAGTTTTCAGTAAACGCTAACAGAAAAGACATCGAGATTGCGGCTTATACATTATCAAGCTCAAAGGTGATCTTCTCAGTGCGTGATTACGGCCCAGGTATTGAGAAAGGCCAGATGAAGAAAATTTTTGAGTTATTTTATCGCACTGAAGGTGAGCTTACTCGTGAGACCAGTGGCACTGGCATTGGCCTTGCGCTAGTTCATCAATTTACGCGCTTGATGAATGGGAAGGTCGACGTGGTTAACCACTCACAGGGCGTAGAATTCAAACTGTTATTTAGTTCCGTAGAATAGCGTCTTTTGTGACAGGCGTTTATATTCAGCTGAATAGACTAAAGCTGGTATTTAGGTCATGCTTATAATGCAATTAATACTCATTGCAGCCATGTAATATTAATAGAAATTTTTTGAACAAGTGTTTATATGAATGATTTTGATTTGGTTATTTTCGACTGTGATGGAGTCTTAGTCGATAGTGAGCGTATTGCAAACGAAGTGTTTGCTGACGTGTTAAATAGAGAGTTAGGTTTTTCTTTAAGCTTGGCGGATATGTTTGAAACATTCGTTGGACATTCTTCTGAGCAATGCATGGAAATTATAGGGGAGATGTATGGATCGAAGCCTCCCCAAAAGCTCGAGGCATTGTATGAAAGTGAAATAAATGAGGCTCTGAAAAAGTCTGTAGTCGCCGTGAGTGGCATCGAGCAAGCCCTGGCGGAAATTTCCGTACCGTATTGTGTGGCTTCAAGCGGTTCGTATGAAAAAATGGCGACAACGCTCGGTAAAACTAATTTATCTTCTTTTTTTAAAAATAAAATTTACAGCACCTCTGATGTTGACATAGGTAAACCGTATCCTGACATCTATTTACACGCGGCAGAACACATGGGCATATTAGAGCCCTCTCGATGCCTTGTGATTGAAGACAGCCCTATTGGTGTTCAAGGTGGTGTTGCTGCTGGGATGGTCGTATTTGGGTATGCTGAGTTAACTGACAGCACAAAACTGCTGTCGTCCGGTGCTCATCGCATTTTCGACAACATGGCTAATTTAGTGAACGAAATTGCTGATTATTGCAATACAGTAAAGCAATCAGCTGTTTAGGCGAGAGAAGCATCATGCGTCACACCAAGTTGGCTCAAAATTTCGTCCATAACGCGCATACTGTTCAGGGTGAAGTCGTGCGTTATTAGCGAGCTTTGAATGTCACCTTGCTTAATGCATTTTTCTGCTTCGGCTATTTCATATTCAAACCCGTTTTGTGCAAACGGACGTTCTACTACTTGAATGTGGTCGTCGACAAGCAATGTGGCTTTTGAGGTGTTCCAAAACATATCATCGATGCAAATTCGTCCCTCAGAGCCGCAGAGCCACAGTGTGTTGTTGGTTTGAGTAAGAATATTGCAGGTGAATTGGGCGTAACGACCGTCGGGGTAGCCCATGTTGACCATTGCCAGCTCATCAACACCGGTATTGCCAACGAAGCCACTAGCCTGAATAACATTTGGCGTGCTGCCAAAGCACCAGTTTGAAACGGCAATATTGTACACCCCCATATCCAACAACACCCCGCCAGCCAAGTCTTTATTTAATAACCTGTCCTGTGGGTCTCGAGGCATTTTAAAACCAAATGTAGACTGTATAAAGCGGGGCTCGCCAATTTTTCCGGCGTCTATCCATTCTCTGACTTGTTTATAGATAGGAGTGAAGGGCGTCCACATCGCTTCCATTAAGAAGACGTTTCTTTCTCGGGCAATATCAATGAGCGCTTGCGTTTGCTCCGCTGTCACAGTCAGTGGCTTTTCGCATAAGACAGGTTTGCCGGCTAGCAAACATTCTTTGGCGCATTGGTAATGGAAGGCGTGAGGAGTGGCAATGTAGACAGCGTCAATATCGCCATCTTTAAGCAGGGACGCGTAATCGTTGTAAATGACTGGAATGTTAAAGTCGGCTGCGAATTCGCTTGCGCGTTGCGCATTTCGACTGGCTACAGCATGTAAAGAGCCGACGCAGTCAAGATTCAATGCATTGGCAAACCTGCGCGCAATGCGTCCAGGCCCTATTAGACCCCATTTAAACTTTGTCATGATTCAACGTATTGGTTTTAGTGGTTGGCTTATTTTTCTATTCGAATAATAGGAACTCTGTCTAGTTTAATTGCTCGCGGGCTTATATGGCTAATGTTATCGCTGTCATTTGCGCATTTTTAGGGTTGGATGTACAAAATTTATTCCCGTGTTGGCAAATGATGCCCATAATTTTGATCGATTACTTGATAGAATCGATTAATCACTTAGAACTAAACTGCGGAAATATTCAGGCCGTAGTGCTTGGAGTAAAAAATGATTAATGTAGATATACGTAACGACGTCGCTTACATCGAATTAAATGATGGTAAAGCAAATGTGTTCAGTCTCGATATGATTGAAAGCTTTAATAAGGCGCTCGATAGAGCTGAAGCCGAAGCCAAAATGGTTGTTATTCGTGGTGCGGGAGACAAATTTAGCGCGGGCTTTGACCTCAGTGCAATGGGGCAGGGCGGTAATGCTCAGTGGATGATGGTGTTAGGAGGGTTTAAATTGTTGTTGCGTTTGTATCAGCACCCGCAACCCGTCGTTTCCGCCGTTGGAGGTCACGCATTGGGCATGGGGGCATTCACTTTGCTGGTCAGTGACACACGAATTGGTATTGAAGGTGACTACAAGGTTGGCTTGCCAGAGACCGCTGGCAATATGCAATTCACCGACTTCTTGGTGGCTATTCTTCAGGCTGAGCTTAACCCTATGTATATGAAGTCAGCCGCTCTTCAATCACAGTTGTGTAACTCGGCTTCAGCGGTTACCGCGGGTTTCTTAGATTTAGTAGTGCCGGCAGAGCACCTTGATGCAGCGGTAGGAAAAGCTTGCGAGGGGCTTAAACAATTACCGGTGAAGCAATACGCGCATAATAAAAATGAACTACGCGCTGATGACATCGCTCTATTGACGGAACGCCTCAAGGTATTAGAGCAGTCCCTATTGTAAATTGGGTTTTGATGGCTGACTTTTATAAATGCGGCTAAAGATGGTAGATTGAGTAAACGTATGGCAAAGAGCATGAAGCTTGTATTTTCTATGTCGAGCTCGATACTGTATTCGCATTGGTTTAAGTGCTAAGTTAATCTACTCGGGAATGTTATGAAAACTATTATCTTTAAATCCTTATTAGTCGTCATTATTGTCATTGGTATTTCAAATTATTTACTTTATTTGAAGACTGGGCAGCTGCCGATAATAAAGTTGCCTAGCATGGATATCGCCTCTAAGCTTCCGACCAAGGATTCCGTGCAAAACTTGGTGGGTGACAGCTCATCAGGTAAAGAAAAGCTGTATAAATGGACTGATGCGAAAGGCAAAGTGCATTACTCTACGCAAGCACCGCTTAATAAGGCATCCGCTAAAGAGATATTCGTTGACCCTAATGCGAACGTGGTTAAGGCGATAAAAGTGCCTAAACCTGAGGTGAAGCGGGGTGCAGAGCAGCGCGGCTCGAATACCCGAGGGTCAGAAGCTGCACCGGCTAATGCCTATAACCCAGAAACCGTTAAAACCTTGATTGACGACGCTAAAGAGGTTCAGGCTCTGATGGATGCGCGCACTGAAAGGTTGGACGAAGCCATCAATTCTCATTAACCGCTCGAGCGAATTGGCGATTGAATTATGAAACCTACGCAAATTGATGGCTATGAAAAGTCGACCTTCAGCGCGCCAATGTCAAATGGCCATAGTGCTACTCATGATGTGTATATGCGTGGCGACGGTGCTCCGGTTGTCATCATTCAAGAATTACCCGGCATTGGTCAGGAAATCTTAAGACTCGCCGACAGACTTATTGGTGCCGGCTTCAAGGTAGTTATGCCGCATTTATTTGGGCCGATTGGGCGAACCTCATTGGCTGGAAATATGGCGCGAGTGTTTTGTTTGCGTAAGGAATTTACCTTATTTCAGGCTAACAAGTCGAGCCCTATCACAGATTGGTTAGCAGCCCTTTGCCGTAAGGTTAAAGTTGATGAAAATGTGACCGGAGTCGGCGTAATTGGAATGTGCCTTACTGGTAATTTCGCAATTTCTTTAATGGCTGATGACAGCGTTTTGGCGGCCGTGGCGTCTCAGCCTTCGTTACCTTTTCGCGGGTCAGCCGCCTTGCACATGAGTGACGCAGATATCGCGGGGGTATCAAAGCGTATCGAAGCAACTAGCCCAATGAAGATGCTGAGATTTGAGAAGGACTGGATGTGCAGTCCGCAAAAAGAAAAAAGCATCGATGCTGAGTTTAATGGTGATGGGGTTACGCGTATAGAAAAGCACGTAATACCCGGTAAAGGTCATTCGGTACTCACTATGGATTTTGTTGATGAAATAGGTCACCCGACACAGAAAGCTCTCGAATCCGTCATTAATTACTTCCAGACGCAGTTACTATAAGTCCGTTTATTGCTTTGGAGAAGCCTGTGCGGCCTATGCTCTATGGTTCCTGAGTCGGTTAGTAGAGTTCTACGCAAAAATGCTTGTCAGATATTTACGTTATTTGGGTTGTTAAACCAGTATGTATGACCGCATGAGCTGGCAACTTAGGTCGAGTTCCGCCTGAGCGGTGCGCGCGCAGAGGTCTGGTAATAACGGTTACCGCAATAGGCGCAGCGTTGATGGGGGTGATGTTTACGTTTCCCATTTTGGTGTGCGCTTAACAATGGAAGATTATTTAAAAGTAAGAGGCAGTGTGGAAGCGAATAGTGCTTTTTTAGATAAGCGGTATGTTAGATTTGAGGCCACTGGTCATCAGCAAAAAACCTTCTTTGTTGAAAACCGTAACTGCAATGTTCTAGAGATTAAGCGTATGACAACCGCGACTAAATAATTGTTGTTAGAATAGGATGAAAATCGACTAGGATCGGCCAGCCCGGCATCTAACTCGGTCATGTATCCACTAGAAAGATACGAGGGCAGGGTGAAGTCGCGATAGCTTAATGTCCATCCTACATCTACCAAATAAACACATAGCCGGAGATAAAAGTCATTAAAGCGTTCGCTCTTCAACTAGTCAGTCTTAGCTCTTTGCTTTGGGTAATGGCCAATTTGCTGATTGGGTTCTGTGTGCTTCTTCCGATTGCGATTATCAGCTTTCTGATTCCGTTCCCGCCTGTTTCCCAAGCTTGCTTTTTTGTTGTGAACCATCTGTACCGATGGTGTGTTCGTGTTGATAGTTTTTGGATGCAGACTGTGGTTGGTATTGAGCTAATCGTTGTCGGCAAGCCAAACTCTCATGCCGCCCCGATTGTTATTTGTAATCATCAGTCTTGGTTTGACATTCCATTGGTTCAAGATGTAATTTCACGTAGAGGTCCAACACTCAAGTTTTTAGTAAAGCAAGAGTTGGTCTGGGTGCCGATCATTGGCTGGATCTGCTTAGCATTAAACTTTCCTCGTTTAAACCGTAGTAAGCAGCGTGGTGCCCGTAGTGCGGACTTTTCAATTATCGAAAAAACCACCAAAGCTCATGGTAAGCAAGGTGCGTTGCTTATTTTCCCTGAAGGCACTCGTTTTACTCAAGGCAAACACCAACGTCAGCTATCGCCTTATAAACGCTTGCTTAAGCCCAAAGCTGGTGGCCTTCGGGTTATCAAAAACAATACAGATCTAACAACGCCGCTGATTGATATCACTATTGATTACGGCAAAGCAAAGCCAAATATTTGGCGGTGCCTGCACGGCAACCCGCGTAAGATTCGAATCACGATAGAGCATTTCACATTAGCCGAACTCGATAACCTCGAAGAGTGGCTAAACCGCCGCTGGCATGAAAAGGACCAAATTTTGAATCAACCGGTTTAGTTGAATTTGAACGCAGTGCCGGGTTAGGTCTAATCAGGTGGCTCGCTCCAGCTACTCAATGATTTGGTCATGAGCTCAGTCTTTGGAAGGAATAGTAAAAGGACTAAAAAAACGGTGAGGTCGGCTGTTGTCTCATCACCATCATCATTTATAGAAGCTCAGACCTGATTGACCGTTTCTCATTTTTTCGCAATTGACTGTCACACATTGAATTATACCAAAGAGGCATTGGAACCTTAAGTAAAAGGCTGATAATGTAGCGCTTGATGGGGTGTTGGCGGGCGAATCGTCAGACCGCTCAATCACCTCGCTCAAACCAGTCAGCACCTTGCGAAAGTCCACTGGTGCGCGGTGCAAGTATATGGTTGATAAGTCGCTAAACCAATTCATTGGGGCAGTTGTTCGAGTACAACGCAGAGGGTGTCGGGTGAAACCTCAAGCTCAGATTACTCTGACGTGATCTTGCTCGGCAACGCATCAAAAATCGTCACGCTCGAGGGTGTTACATCAGAAAACACCTAGCCTGCCAACTGACCCTGCGCAGACTAAAATACTTGGGGTTGTTTGACTCACGCCGGCAATATTCTGCCATATTCAAAGCACTTGCTGGTTGTTGTGAAATTAACTCACGCCATTGCGCGTTGTTTCTTCGAATCATCGTTATTTCTTCGTGAAAAAGAAGGCGATAAACGTAATTCGGTTAGCTGAGTAGAGGCTCGCTTACTGGGCGCCCATAAAAAATCACCTGAGTGATATGATTGAACTCAATACTTAATGTGCAAATTCAGGTGGGGCTGAGCCCTTTCCATTGGACTCAGCCATCATCAAACTTTAGACACTCGTACTGTTTGGGATATTGTTTGGTAAGAAATATGGATAAGCGAGTAAGCCCTGTTGATTTGCGCGGCTAACATTTCGTTGTGTGATTTCTTGCAATACTGGGCCATGCAGTTGATCAAAATATTTTTGGCAAACTTGAGCTGCATCGGTGTAAAGATCGTCTGAATAGTCGAGTAACTGATCGTAATGGTAACCCGCTAAGGTGTAGGATACTTGCACCTGAACCGCCGTTTGACTGACGGGCGGCAACATTTTAAGCACCTCATCTCGGCCGATGTCGGCTGTGTCAAAGTCATCGGGTAAATAGTTAGGTGCGCCTG
>JAVCKV010058650.1:0-63976 GCA_032274145.1 Herpochondria borealis | reverse complement strand
AGGAAAAGTGAGTACAGCGCCTTAGATGCTGCTATAGAAGCAGCGCAGCGGTTCTGGGCCGCAATTTTTTGCAACGCCAGGGTTTACACAGTAGAGTTCAGATATCATTCAGTGATGCCCTCATAGCATGTACGCACCCTCACTAAAGGATGCACACAATGAGTCACCGAACAACGCCTAAAAATGGATTTTTCCGATCCCTGCGAAACATCGCCATTGCGGCGGCATCAACGACAGTATTCGCTGTAACACTACCCGCCAATGTGGCGCTGGCAGATAAAAACCGAACCTTCACGGACTATGCGGAAGTTATCCATGTAGAACCATCGTTTCGCTATGTCACCGTCAAGGTTCCACAAAGAATTTGCTCACCCCGGTATAACAATTCAGGCCATCACAATAACAATTCTAATAATCACCATCGCAGAAATCGGGGACAACATTTCCAAAGCACAGCAACCCACAGACAAAATTCAGCGGGTGCTATATTCATTGGTGGAATAATCGGAGGGGCGATCGGACACGAAGTTTCGAAATCCGTCAGTGGTCGCAATAATGTGGCAGCCACAGTAGCAGGCGCGGTTATCGGGTCAACACTTGCCGGATCAGCCAGTCAACATGGTACCCGTCAGGGCCAGCACTATGCCCACAATAACGCAAACCACCAGAACCGAAACCATCAGTCACATAAAAAACCGCGCAAACACCATCAGCGGCAGCAACAGCATAATAACCACCAGCGCTGCACAACAACCACCCAATCAAGGCAGGAACGACGTGCAAACGGCTACGATGTGACCTACATCTACCACGGCAGAACATTCCACACCCATACCCGGCATCACCCGGGGCACAAAATCGCGGTTCAAATCGCCGTTAGGACACACTGATTCACCAAAAAACTGATTATCAGCAAAAGTGGAGATAAGCCCCGAACAATGCGGTTTGGGTCTGTTAGCCACTAATCGACACTGAACTCATTGTTTTTGTAGCCGTTAAACTGCCGGTCAGCCATAATCCGCTAAGATGCCCCTTTTTAAACGCTGCGGACACGACTGCCGACCGGCGGAGTAGGAAATTTGAACAATATCTTAAAACCCAAGTGGTTATTGTTGTTGATTGCCCTGACAGGCAGCTCAGTAGCCAGTATTTGTGCAGCAAACGATTGCAAACCGATTGATCGGGAAGCCAGCATCAACAAAATTCTGAAGGACCATTCAGGTAGCAAAGTCCTGAAGGTGGATGAACGCACCAACGATAAAGGCTGCGTTGAGCTGGAAGTCCGCATCCTGATCGACGGCACCGTCAAAGCTGTAGTCGTGACGGGCAGCACCTCTGCCTGATTCCATCAACGACACTAAAACCAACTTATCAGGTTACCCCGGTCCCAGGAGCATAATATGCGCGCACTAATCATCGAAGACGAAGACACCTTACGCGAGCAGATCGTCGAAAAACTGCAGGCGGAAGGTTTTGCCATTGACGCCTCCGGTGATGGTGAGGAAGGCTTGTACCTTGCGCGCGAAATGCCGGTTGATGTCGCAGTGATTGATCTGGGGCTACCCGGCATTGATGGAATGGAGATAATACGAACCATCAGAGAAGAAGGTCACCTGTACCCGATTCTCATTTTAACCGCACGTGACCGTTGGCAGGACAGAGTTGAAGGACTGGAAGCCGGCGCAGATGACTACCTGGGCAAACCATTTCACCTGGAAGAATTGCAAGCCCGCATACGGGCATTACTTCGCCGGGTCGGTGGCTGGGCACATCCGGTGCTTGAATTCGATGCGATGAAAATCGAAACCCGTGAACAGCAGGTAACTGTCGGTAGTGAGGTAATCTCTCTGACCGCCTATGAATATAAAGTACTGGAATATCTAGCCATCCACGGTGGTGAAGTGATCTCCAAGCCCGCACTGCTGGATCACCTATACGAAGAAAATACAGAACGCGATACCAACGTACTTGAAGTATTCGTTCGCAGACTGCGACGTAAGATTGATCCCGATAACATCATCAACCCGATCGAAACACTACGTGGCCGCGGCTACCGCTTTGCACTCGAGCGTGCAAACCCGGGGGCTGATTCTCCAGGCTCTGAATCTCCAGGCTCTGAATCTATAGATCAGTGAACTCTATTGCGGTTCGCCTACTGCTGGCCGCCGCCATCGTGATGGCTTTGTTTATTGGCTTAACCACCATGGCCATTCAACATACCGTCGATCAACGCTCGGAGCTGGCGCGTTTTGAACGCATGCAGGGCCAGATCTATGCGTTGCTGGGTGCGACCAGTATCAGTCCCGACGGATCAATTGATATCAGCGTGACCGACCTGCCGAATCCTCTGATGCAGCAACCCATGTCCGGCAACTATGCTGAAGTCCGTGATGCATCAATAAGCCGGGTCTGGCATTCCCCTTCGTTAACTACAGAGTTACCCAGCAGCAGTGAAGGGGCAATCGGTCAATGGAAATTCTCAACCGAAGCAGATCCCGGTATGGGAACACTGTTTATATTGCGCTTCGCGGTTGAGTGGTTACTGCCGAATGGCGAGCTCACCGCCTATCAATTTATCGTGGGCGACAGCCGCAAAGAGTTTGATCAACAACGCAGCGATTTTAACCGGAACCTGTTGATTGCGATGCTGACCATGGGCGGTCTCCTGCTGATGTCTATCGCGCTGATCCTTGCATGGGGCCTCACACCGTTAAGGCGAATTTCAAGACAACTGAACGAAATTGAAAACGGTAACCGTGAACAACTACCCTCCAGTGTGCCGGTTGAGCTACACCCGCTGACCAGTCGAATCAATACCCTGATCACCAGTGAACGCAACCGACAAAAACGCTATCGTCACACCCTGGATGATCTGGCTCACAGCCTGAAAACTCCGTTGAGTGTGCTTCGTAATATCCCTGAACGCAAAGCGCAAGAGGATAAAAACGAACTACGCCGGCAAGCGGACCGTATGGAACAGATTGTCCAATACCACATCAAACGCGCTGACGCCGGCACTCAACGACTACTCACCCCACCCACTAACCTTTACATGCCCGCTAACCGGATTATCCGCTCACTGGAGAAGGTCTACCGGGGCCACGCAATCCGATTCGATAACCGCATTGCGGAGTCCGATATGATTCGCCTTGAAGAAGCAGACATTATGGAAATTCTGGGCAATCTGCTTGAAAACGCATGCAAGTATGGCTCAGTCAATATTCGACTGAACTACCAATCAAATAAGGAATCCGGTGTATTGATGATCGAAGATGACGGCCCGGGATTTCCTGTAGCACTGCTGGACCGCCTCACCACCCGTGGTGTTCGTGCGGATACACACAAGGAAGGCCAGGGGATCGGTCTTGCTATTACTCAGGAACTGGTCGAAAACTACGGCGGAACCATGCAGCTTGGCGAGAGTTCACTGGGCGGCGCAAAAATAACCATCGCGCTGCCTTCCGCTCACCCTGCCTAGCAGACTAACTGCCGGAATTTAACTACCCGAAGATCGGGGCTTACCAGTGCGCTTTCGATTGCGAGAGTTATTAGGCGCCGCCCTGCTTCGGTCGCTGCTACCAGACTTTCCACGCTGACCACCACCACCACCACCGCGGTTACCGCGACCTTTGAATGACTTAGTCAACAGAGGTGCATTGGCATCTGCTTCGCTCTGTTCAAAACCTTCAATTTCAACCGTGTCGATCGAACGCTTCAAAAGCCGCTCTATGCCCTGCAACAATTTTCGCTCTTCACCACAGACCAATGACAACGCCACCCCGGAGTGACCGGCTCTTGCCGTGCGACCAATCCGGTGAACGTATTCTTCAGGCACGTCAGGCAATTCATAATTAACCACATACGGCAGCAAAGCGATATCAAGCCCCCGCGCTGCGATATCGGTGGCGACCAACGCTTGTATCTTGTGGTTTTTGAAATCCGCCAGTGCCCGTGTACGGGCGCCCTGACTCTTATTGCCATGGATTGCCGCCGCTGTTATTTTTTGTGACTCTAAAAACTGAACCAATTTATTAGCCCCATGCTTGGTGCGCATGAAGACCAGAACCTGTCCCCAGTTGTTGTCGAGTATCAGTGCGCTCAGCAGATCCTTCTTTCGACCCTTGTCTACCGGATGAACAACCTGTTCGATTCGATCAGCCGTTGAATTCTCAGGCGCTACATCGATTTTTTTCGGGTTTTTCAGTAATTGTCCGGCTAGCGTTCTTATCTCTTTTGAAAACGTTGCCGAAAAAAGTAAATTCTGTCGCTGTTCATTTGGCGGTAATAGTTTCAGCACACGCTTGATGTCGTGAATGAAACCCATATCGAGCATACGATCAGCTTCATCAAGCACAAAATAGGTGACAGAGGAAAGATCAACCGTGCCCTGCCCCACGTGGTCTAGTAATCGACCCGGTGTTGCAACCAGAATATCGACACCACGGCGCAAGCGGTCAATTTGTGGATTAATACTGACACCACCGAAAATCGTGATGGCTTTTAAAGGCAGGTGACGTCCATACGATTCCAGGTTGTCGCCGATTTGTGCAGCAAGTTCACGTGTCGGCGTAATCACCAGGGCTCGCGGCGATTTCTTTTTACCCCCCTGTTGACCCTGCATAAGGATCTCGAGCATCGGCAGCGTAAAACCTGCCGTTTTCCCGGTACCGGTCTGGGCGCTGGCCATCACATCGTGGCCTGCTAATATTTCAGGAATAGCCTGGGCTTGTATGTCGGTAGGTTCGCTATAGCCTTGCTCTTCAAGAGCTTTTAACAATTCATCGGCTAAACCCAACTCACTGAAAGTCATTTGCATTTCCATTATCTACACGCGTGTTGCGTTATTAAACGTCCTGTGAGCGTTTTCTAGTTTGGAAAATGCAATGCCAATTGGAATTCAAACCACAGGTTTTTTTTGAGTAGCGTCAGGGAGCAGTTGAACTGCTAGAGTACTAACCACCGCACGCCATCCCTCAGAGTTTAGCAACAACCGTTCTTCAGTAGTTAACAATCACAGATTTTTTCACTACTTTTACATTCTCAATTATTAAATAACTGCCATTTGATTAAAAAATCCGCTCTTTTCCATTGATGGCAGGCACACTGTCTCCCGATATTCGAATGCACTAGAATATGACTTGGCAACCAACCCAAATTTTAAGGGGAATCCTTTGACCGAAGCAGTCATCGTATCAACAGCGCGAACACCCATTGGCCGGGCCTTTCGCGGCGCACTGAACAACGTTAAATCACCGACCCTAATGGCCCATGCGATAAAGCATGCGGTTAGTCGCACGGGTGTGGAAGCACAAGAGATAGACGATGTGCTTATCGGTACCGTACTCACCGGGGGTACTGCGGGTAACAATATCGCCAGACTGGCCGGTCTTGCAGCGGGTTTGCCCCCAACTGTATCTGCACAAACCATTGATCGGCAGTGTTCATCGGGCCTGATGGCAATCGCCACCGCTGCCCGGCAGATTATCGTCGACGGTATGCAGGTATGCGTGGCGGGCGGGCAAGATAATATTTCAGCGGTGCAGCACCAATACCTTGGGTGGGTTGCAGAAGAGATTGACCCGAACGTAACCGCAGCTTCAGAGCATGCGTACATGCCAATGCTGAAAACAGCCGAATATGTTGCAGAAAAATACTCCGTGTCCCGCGAGCAGCAGGATGAATACAGCCTTGAATCACAACAACGAACGGCAGCTGCGCAACAGGCCGGACTTTTCGACGATGAGATAGTAGAAATCAGTGCCACCAGAAAAATAGTCGACAAGGAAACCAAAGAAGTTAGTTTCGACGAGGTCACCCTCACTAAAGATGAAGGCAATCGACCGCAGACAACACTCGAAGGCTTGCAGAGCCTGAACCCGGTTATTGAAGGTGGTTGTATCACTGCCGGCAATGCCAGCCAGTTATCGGATGGCGCATCGGCCTGTGTTGTAATGAATAGAAAACTGGCCGAGCAGCGCAACGAGACCGTGCTGGGCATTTATCGTGGCATGGCCGTGGCCGGCACAGAACCAGAACAAATGGGAATTGGTCCGGTATTCGCCATTCCCAAGCTACTTAAACAACATGGCCTAAAGGTAGGCGACATCGGCTTATGGGAACTCAACGAAGCGTTCGCCGTTCAGTGCCTGTACTGCCGCGATAAGCTCGGCATCGACCCCTCTACCTACAATGTGAATGGCGGCGCTATTTCGATTGGTCACCCTTATGGAATGACCGGCGCACGCACCACCGGGCACGCCCTGCTTGAGGGTAAACGCCGCGGCGTAAAGTATGTTGTGGTGAGTATGTGTATCGGCGGTGGAATGGGTGCCGCAGCACTTTTTGAAATCGCTTAGGATTTACCAATACTAAGGAGGCGAAAAACTTTCGCCTCCTTAGGTACGATCGAAAAGCAGGCTACTCGAGGCCGATCTTTAAAGTCTCTGCCACTACTTGCTGAATATTGCCAACACTTTCACTCATGTTGGCCTCTATTTCACTGAAATTAATCCCGGTTGAAATTTTCCCTGCTGCACGGTTAACCACCATCGCACAACAGGCGTATTCCATCCCCAACTCACGTGCCAGCGAAGCTTCCGGCATTCCGGTCATGCCGACTATCGTGCAGCCATCGTTTTCCATTCGACGAATTTCAGCGGCGGTTTCCAGCCTGGGACCCTGCGTGGCGCCGTAGCAGCCTTGCGCTACAAAAGTGACCGGTGCTGCTTCGCACCCTTTAATAAGTGCCTGGCGAATCTTTGCAGAATACGGTTCTGTAAAATCAATATGATCGAACGTATCATCCTTGGCACCATGGAATGTATGCGCTCGATCATGCGTGTAGTCGATGATCTGATCAGGGATCACGATAGTTTTATCGAGACAATCATCAGCTATGCCCCCCACTGCTGCCAGTGCCACTACATGGGTTACACCGACTTCATGCAAAGCCATCAGGTTGGCCCGATAGTTCACCAGATGTGGTGGTATGGTATGACGACGGCCATGCCGTGCCAGAAAAATCACATCAGCACCATTGAGGGTTCCGTGAATCAACGGACTCGAAGGCGCACCATACCGGGTTTTTACCATCTGCCGGTTATTGATGGTCAGCCCTGCCATATTAGTGAGCCCGGTGCCACCGATGATTGCTATAACAGCCATATAGGCTCCAAATATTGGGGTTAAAAAGAAAAGGCAAATGAGTAAAACTGGCAGACCGAGTTACGCCAGTGATTTTAATTGGTCCGCAATTCCTGCCAGATAATCAGCGTCAGGAGGGTTCACCGCCTTACGCATTAATGACAGCCGGCGACTGATATTGTTTTTATCTCCGACCAAAATATCATCGTTTTGTAAGGCTGCAAGGACAGCCGGCCTGTCATTGCATATCAGGGCTAAATCTGTGCCTGCATTAAGGGCTGTTGCTGCTGCCTGTGACTGTGGCATTAATTCAGTGACGGCTGACATACTTAAATCATCACTGACAATAGCGCCTTGATACTGCAACTTTTCTCTAAGAATTTGTGTTTGCCACACAGCTGACAAAGAAGCAGGCCTGTCATCGACGGAATTGAATATCACATGTGCAGGCATTATGGCAGGAGCCACGGTACACAATTGCTCAAACGGCCGCATATCTGATTGTGCAATTTGCTCATAGCTTCGCTCGTCAACCGCGATACCGTGATGGGTATCCGCGACAACACTGCCGTGCCCTGGAAAATGTTTTATCACCCCGGAAAAACCGGCTTGCTGCAACCCGTTAATAACAGCCCGGCCCAGGGCTGCCACACCGTCGCCCTGATGGTGCAGCGCCCGATCACCAATGACCGACGCAAAACCATGATCAATATCCACAGACGGCGCAAAGGTTAGATCAATCCCGCATTGTCGTAGCTCCCAGGCCATCAGTAGGGCGGCATCAGCGACGGCCGCGATAGCGGCAGTCGGATCTTTGTCGTACCACTCGCCATAGCGGCGCATCGGCGGGATTCGCGTAAAGTGCTCGCGAAATCGCTGTACCCTGCCACCCTCATGATCAACAGCGATCAACAAGGGGCCATCGCGGGATTCCCTGATATCGGCCACCAGATCCGTCAGCTGCTGCCGGTCGCGGTAGTTACGGGTAAATAATATCAACCCACCCACCTTAGGATCAGCGATGACTTCCCGGTCCTCCTGACACAACTCCAGCCCCGCTACGTCCACCATCAGGGGTCCGGGGATTTGTCCGTCGGATAACGGCATTCGGGGCATTTGAAGCTCCAGCGGTGAGATTGACCCCGACCAGAAATGAGGTGCCAATTGAATGTCAGCATGCTGCCATGAAACCTCACACTGAGCCATTAGGCACCCGCAATATACCCGCTATACTGGCCCTTCAGTCGCTGGCATACTTAACATGGATTGCCACAAAGGACTGATGTTGCATTGGCAAAGCAAAGGATCAAACCTGCCGGCTTTTACACACAGCGGACAATTTCGATGGTTCATCGCATCTTGGCACTGTTTCTTGCACTGAGTGGGGTTGCGTTGGCTCAGACGGTGTCAGTTTCAGATACCGGCACCGGAAAACCTGTGCGATACAGCAACCAGCACGAATTCGCATTTGCCCGACTGGTCTATAACGGTACTGACTCAGAGGGTTGGGGACCGAGGTGGCAAGTGGATTGGCCGGAAGCCGAGACCCATTTGCTGGCTGGTGTGTCGCGACTGACCCGGGTTGATGCAAACAGAGACGGTGCATTGGTGCAGTTATCTGACGACACCATATTTGACTATCCGTGGCTTTATGCTGTGGAAGTGGGAGCGCTGAGACTCAGTGAGTTCGAA
The DNA here is from genome assembly GCA_032274145.1 of Herpochondria borealis. Classification (NCBI taxonomy): domain Eukaryota; phylum Rhodophyta; class Florideophyceae; order Ceramiales; family Ceramiaceae; genus Herpochondria; species Herpochondria borealis. The sequence goes on along the minus strand of JAVCKV010058650.1, from coordinate 55,141 downwards.
GCAAGCCAGCTGCGTGAATATTTGCTACGTGGCGGTTTTTTAATGGTCGATGATTTTCACGGCCCGTATCAATGGGATAACTTTGCGTATGTACTGCGACAGGTTTTCCCGGACAGGCGTATAGAAGAATTATCCGTCGATGATGAGATTTTTCATGTGTTGTATGACATCAACGAACGCACGCAAATACCGGGACTGCGACCGCTCCGTGAGGGTAGAACCTGGGAACGCGGCGGCAATGTGCCACACTGGCGTGGCATTCGCGATGACAGTAACCGCGTAATGGTAGCAATCAACTTTAATATGGATCTTGGTGATGCATGGGAACACGCCGATTGGGCAGAGTACCCTCAGCCTTACTCTGCTATGGCGTATCGCTTTGCAGTGAACTATGTCATTTATTCAATGACTCACTAATGATGTACTTACACAGGCATAGCGCTCTGGCTATTCAATTGACGAGTCACCCCATCAATGTTTGAGTGGTTGTTCAAATACCCGAAAAGTGACTTTGAGGCAGGCACGCTTACCTTTGCTTCCGGCTTTCCGGTGTGGCTGTTGTTTGCATTGGCAGCCCTGGTCGCGCTGATACTGGGGTTCAGTCTCTTCCGCCAGCGTAAACATTTATCAACCGCACGCCTGGCCACAATATGGACACTACAAACCATTGTTGCGGGGCTGTTGCTTCTGCTTATCTGGCAACCGTCACTTGATGTAAAAACACTGCGCTCGGGTGAAAACTCAGTGGCATTGGTCGTTGATAATTCAGCCAGTATGTCTTACGTCTACGAAGATGAAACCAGACTCGAACAAGCCCTGCGTGTATTGAACGACGACATCACCCCCGGACTGATCGATACATTCGCAGTTCGATACGCCACCGTAGGCGAACAACTTCAACTCACCGACGACCTCAATACTGTTTCTGCCCCTGAATTTCGCACCGATATTACGGGCAACCTACTTGATATTCTGGACCAGGCACGAGCAGAGCCATTAGCTGCAGTGGTCATTGCCAGTGATGGCAGTGATAACTCCGAGACACTGACCGACACCGCTTTACAACAAGCGTTCTGGGATGAACTCGCCGCTTCCAATGTACCGGTGCATACCGTGGGGATAGGCCGCGAAGTACTGCCTGAAGATATGGAAATCACCAACGTTGAACTGGCCACCACCACTCTGCCCGGCTCTCTTGAACGAGCCACGGTGACTATCCGCCATGGCGGAGGAAATCAATCAAACCCTGCCAGAGTCAAAGTTTATTCAGGGGAAAACCTGATCGCACTGCAGGAACAATCGTTACCGGCAACACCCGGCGAGATTACCGTCAATATCGATATCAACGCCAGTGAAGTCGGCTTGAAAATCCTGCGATTTGAGGTGGAACCTGCAGACGGTGATACTGTCATCAGAAACAACAGTCGAAGTCGACTGCTGCAGGTCGAGGAAAAGCCACGAAAAATTTTATACTTTGAAGGAGAACCGCGCTGGGAGTACAAGTTTATCCGGCGGGCTGTAACCGGTTCTAAGGGAATTTCACTGGTCACCATTCTTCGAACCACACCAAACAAATTCTATCGGCAGGGCATCGACAGCCCGGAGCAACACGCAAACGGGTTTCCTGCCACCAAAGCAGAGCTCTATGCCTATGACGCAGTGATCATCGGCAACGTTGATGCGATCTCTCTTAACGCAGTGCAGCATCAGCTACTTCATGATTACGTGTCAGAGCGCGGTGGCTCTATCCTGATGCTGGCAGGCAACAAAGCCTTGTCTGATGGTGGATGGCATAACAGTCCGTTAGCCACCGCCTTGCCGATCGAACTTCGACCCACCACCCGCCCGACCTTTGCTCGAATTCGCGCCAAAGCAACATTAACTGCCAACGGCTTGCATTCTGCCATTACCCGGCTTGATCCTGACCCGGAAAAAAATCAATTGTTGTGGTCAGAACTACCAGAACTGGCGGATTTCCAGCTCACCACCAATGTTAAGCCCGGTGCCACCACATTACTTGAAGCAGAGATACCTGGCAGTAAACATCCATTGTTAACCTTTCAACCCTATGGCAAAGGCAAAAGCTATCTGTTAGCCAGTAGTGGCACGTGGCGCTGGCAAATGCAGTTGCCTTATGCAGATCAACGCCATGAAATCTTCTGGCAGCAGCTACTGCAAACCATCGCAGCGTCCGCCACCGAGCGCATGGCGATCAAAACCGATAAACAAATTTACAGTGACAACCCGACGGTTAAAATCAGTGCAAACCTGCTCAGTGATGAATTCGAACCCGTGGCAAGTGGAGAAATCACTGCACTGCTAACCGCCCCCGATGGCACAGAACAAGAAGTCAGTTTACAAGCGAATCCTGAAATCGCCGGTGAATTTTCGGCACAGGTTGACGCACCGGGCACCGGTAGCTGGCAGATTGACATCAATGCCGCAGAGGGCGATCAGTCAATTGCGTCGGCAACACGCTGGATAAATCGTGAAGACGGCTCTGCTGAAAGTTATGCGCTGGCACAAAACGCGGCGCTTTTAAAGCGAATTGCCAGAACGACTGGCGGGCAATACTGGACACCTGCAAACGCTGCAGATTTACCAGCCGCTATTCTTCAGGCACGTAACGGCCTGGTGCAACTACAAACACTGCCACTTTGGAATCTGCCGCTGTTTTTTGTTTTGCTACTTGGATTAAAGCTGCTTGAATGGGGTCTGCGTATGGTGTGGGGACGACTATGAAGATGAGCGTCTATGCATCAGTCCTTGCGACAACGCTATTGTCTCAAAGTGCTATCGCATCCACTGTGACGGTAATCATCAGTGGCCTGGGCGGCAACAGCGAGTATGCAGAACAGTTCGAGCGCTATGCCGATGAAGTCGCCAATGTTGCGCGCGCTGCAGCCGCATCACCGCAAGACGTTATATTGGTCCGCGGCGACGCCGCCAAACGCAAAGTAATTATCGGGCTACTGGAGAATTTACCAGCCAGCAATCAGAGCGATAACTTTTTGCTGTACCTGATCGGACATGGCAGCTTCGATGGCGAAAATTATAAATTTAATATCCCCGGCCCCGACATCACAGGCGACGAAATTGTCAGTGCGCTTGAAAACATCACCTCCCCGAAACAACTGGTGGTGGTCGCTACCAGTGCCAGCGGCGCCTTGCTTGAAGCCCTGGAAAAACCCGACCGTGTGGTGATCACCGCCACTAAAAACCCGCGTGAGAAAAACGCGGTGCGCTTTCCGCAATATATGATCGAAGCACTATCAGATACAGCTGCTGACACCAACAAAGATGAAAGCATCAGTGCCGAAGAGATGTTTAACTATGCAGACCGTGCGGTAGCCAACTACTTCGATACCGAAAAGCTACTGGCGTCAGAACACCCTCGCCTGCAGGGAACGATCGCCGCAGAAATCGAGGTCGCACGCTACGGCACTCTGCTGCAACGCAAGGATGTTATATCTCCGGCGCTGTTAACCAAAAGACAAACTCTATCATCAGAAATTAACGCGCTGCGTGCACGCAAGGAAGACATTGATGAAGACACTTACTTTGATAAGTTACAGTCGCTGATGCTGGAACTTGCCGAGGTACAGCGCAGTATCGATGAAGGAGAACCAAACAATGTCACTGAATAAATTCTTTTGCGCACTGATACTGGGCGCATTGTGTGCGTGGCAGCAAACCTTCGCAGAGGAATACGATCCTGATCGCGATTCAAGACTTCTGGATTGCGATAAAATTTACGATGGCGGCGATATCGACTCAGCCATCAGTTGCTTTACGCCATTAACCAAAGATTCCTCACCACATGTAGCCGCCGAGGCCTACTGGGCTCTCGGCAACACCCGCAATGCCAACGAACAATTCAGACAGGCGGTCGCACAGCAACCTGGTAATCCTCATATACGGGCACGTTGGGGCAGACTGTTTCTAAGTACACACCAGCCTAGTCAGGCAGCACCGCTGTTTGAAGAAGCCATTGCGCTGGACCCTGACTACCTGCACGCACAAACCGGTCTGGTCGCGGCACTGCTATCACAATCCGGCAACGAAGCGCGTGTATTACTGGCACAGTTACATCAACAACATCCGGATGATGTTGAACTGTTGCTGCTGCTATCGCGACTGGAACTGGAAGCCCGCAACGTCGATGAAGCAGATGAACTACTCAACCGTGCACTCAGCAGTGCTGAATCAAACAACATCTCACCACTTGATATCTACGCACTGAAAGTTTCCGCAGACCTGCTGCGCGATAACGATGACAGCGAGTGGGTACAAAAAGCCCTGGACTTAAGTCCGGCATACGGTGATATCTATTTTATTCCTGTGCACTACCACCTGATCAACTACCGATACAGAGAATCTGTGGCGCTTTTACGCAAAGCAGTCAAAGTGCAACCCACACATTGGAGCGCGCATTCACAGCTCGGCATAAACCTGCTTCGTTTAAACGATATCAATGGTGCAAAAAAACACCTGGAAATCGCCTATTCCGGTGATCCCTACGATACCGCCACCGTGAATACACTTCGACTGCTCGACACGCTGGAAGACTTCAGAGATTTAGAAACCAGTGCTCGCTACACACTGGACGGCAGCACAGAAAAGACCGTACCAGTGGTTATGCGGCTGCATAAAGATGAAGCCAAATACTTGAGCCCCTACGTTGAAGAGTTAACCCTGAAAGCGGTCGAATCTTTTTCAAGGCGCTACGATTTTGCCCTCAAGGAACCATTGATTGTTGAGTTGTTCCCGAACCATGATGATTTTGCAGTGCGCACCGTCAGCACCCCGGGCGTCGGTTTACTTGGCGTGACCTTTGGCTACCTGCTGGCGATGGATAGTCCGTCAGGCCGCCCCCCCGGAGATTTCCACTGGGGCAGCACTCTGTGGCATGAACTCGCTCATGTATTCACTATCGAAAAATCTGACCATCGCATGCCGCGTTGGTTTACTGAAGGTATCTCGGTGTACGAGGAATGGACCACGGGTCCGCTTCGCGGTCGGCACATCCCGGTCGATGTTCTGCAGGCCATTCAGGAAAAGAAACTGTTACCGGTGGCTAATCTGGACAGCGGATTTGTCAGACCGACCTACCCCAACCAGGTCACAGTGTCGTATATGCAGGCAGGCCTGATCTGTCAAATGATCAGTCAAGTGTGGGGGCACGACAAGCTGATTCAAATGCTGGTTGAATTCGATAAAAAACTGGATACCACTCAAGCCGTCAACAATGTGCTGAACATCAGCACGGCAGAACTCGACCGACGCTTACTACAATTTATCGACGATGAACTCGGCAATGTTGTCAGTCAGCTTTCAGAGTGGCGTGAGATTGTCACCAGCGTTCATCGTGCGCATCAGTCTGATCAGTGGTCGACCGTGATGGCACTGGCAGCACAGGCCAATGAAATTTATCCCGAGTTCGTTGGTAAAGGCACAACATACATTCCGCTGCACGATGCCCAGGTTGCCCTTGGTGACGGCGAAGGTGCCGTTGAAACCCTTGAAATCTGGTATGAATACGGTGGGCATCAGCCTGAAATGCTGCACCAGTTAGCGCATCGACTACGTGACCTTGGCAGAACCGCCAAAGCGACCGAGGTACTGGAATCGCTAAACTGGGTACACCCCAACAGTATTGATTTGCATGAAAGGCTTGGCAAAGACTATTTGGATGTCGGTAACTACCGTGGTGCACTAAGAGAATTTAAAGCCCTTCTCGGTTTGCAGCCACACGACAAATCAGAGGTCTATCTTAATATTGCCCGCGCTTATCAAGCGCTCGGTGATGCCAAACTGGCGAAACGCAACGTATTACAAGCACTTGAACAGGCCCCGTTTTTTCGCGAGGCACAGGACCTACTAGTAGAACTTACCGGAGACTCATCTTGAGTGACAACCACACAGCTGAAACGAATGCCGCCAGAGACGTCGAGGAATTTCGCTATGTCATGGATAACATCCGTCACCAGGTCGGGCAAGTTATTGTGGGTCAGGACGAAGTGGTCGAAAACCTGCTGATCACTTTACTGGTCGGTGGACACTGCTTAATTACAGGGATGCCCGGCACCGCTAAAACACTGCTGGTGCGCACACTCTCGGAAGCACTTGGGCTGGATTTCAATAGAATTCAATTCACTCCGGATCTGATGCCCACAGATATCACCGGCACCGACATCATCGACGAAGATGAAAACGGTCGCCGTGCCTGGTCATTTGTACCCGGCCCGATATTCACCAATGTGTTGCTGGCTGATGAAATCAATCGTACCCCGCCAAAAACGCAAGCCGCACTACTCGAAGCGATGCAGGAAAACTCAGCCACAGTACGTGGCACCATGCATCAGCTGCCAAAACCGTTTTTCGTCTTAGCCACACAAAACCCGCTGGAACTCGAAGGCACATACCCCTTGCCCGAGGCACAACTTGATCGTTTCTTGTTTAACTTGTTACTCGACTACCTTGATGCAGATGATGAAATGGAGGTGGTAGCCCGGTTCACTTCAAACACGCCTGCCCCCAAGCCGACACAATGCACTAACGCCGAGCAAATTCTGGCCTTCCAGAGTTTAGTGCGTCAGGTACCTGTATCCGAATCTGTGGCAAGGCATGCAGTCAATCTGGTTCGAGCCACGCGTCCGGTTTACCCCGGTGCGCCGGATATCGTTAAGCGCTACGTTAAGTTTGGCGCAAGTGTTCGTGCCACTTTGTTTCTGACACTTTCCGCCAAAGCCCGTGCGTTGATGCAGGGCCGTTATCACGTGACCGAAGAAGACATGAATGTGTTGGCAGCACCTGTGTTGCGCCATCGCGTTTTATTGAATTACTTTGCCGACTCAGATGGTGTCACCATGGAAGATATCCTTGGTGAAACCATCAAGACACTCGGATAATTTATTCTTCATGAATAACAGTCGCCAAACACAACCTGACCGGGATTCATCAGCCCGCAGACAAGCCGGCGGGCAGTTACTAAAACCGGAATTGCTCGCACAACTGGGCAATCTTGAGCTCGTCGCAAAAGCGGTGGTAGACGGATTTTTCACTGGTATGCATCGCTCCCCGTTCTTTGGCTTTAGTCAGGAGTTCGCCGAATACAAAGCTTACAATGATGGCGACGACCCGCGGTTTATCGACTGGAACGTCTATGCCCGAACTGACCGAACCTACATCAAGCGCTTTCTTGGCGAAACCAATACTGCTCTGAATCTGGTACTGGATGTGAGTGGCTCTATGGCTTATCAAACAGATACCACCAGTAAACTGATGTACGGGAAATACATTTGCGCCTCTCTGGGTTACCTGGCTCGCAAACAACACGATGCGATTGGACTTACCCTATTCGACGATAAAATTCGGGAAGGTTTACCCCCTGCTTCGCACCCTGACACCTTTTATCGCATGCTGGCCATCCTTGAACGCTCACAAGCGAGTGAAGGCACACAAATAAACGACAGCCTGAATCACCTGACCGAGGCATTAACCAAGCGCGGCATCTTTGTGATGATCTCTGATTTTTACTGTGACCCGGATGCGTTAAACAGACAACTGCAAGCACTGGTTAATCGCGGCCACGAAGTGGTTTTGTTTCACCTGCTGGATCGCAGCGAACATCAACCTGCCGAGCATGTTAAAAAAATGCGTTCCGCGTCTACCTTGCGTGATATGGAAACAGGCACCGAAGTAAAAGTCTCTGCGGAGTATCTTCGGGACACCTATCCAAAGCGAATTAGAACCCATATCGAAGCGCTGGAGAAAACAGCGCTTCGCAGTGGCTTTACCTACGTGCCGTGTAACACTTCCGCTCCTCTTGATGAACTTCTGCAACGCTATTTATTGCTTCGGCAACAGAGACACTAATCATGTTGCTTAATTTCAGCTCTATTCACAATAGCACCAGCGTGGAAGCTTTTCTTCAAAGGAAAGCATCATGAGCCTGCTTGCGCCATTATTTCTACTGGGCCTGTTGGCAGCGATCATTCCCTGGTGGTTGCATCGACTCAGTTCAGATAACCCGCCATTGCAAGAGTTTGGTTCAAGCATGTTTCTGGAAGCAACAGAAACGATGTCGAGCAAGCAAACCCGGTTACGGTATCTGGCGCTGCTGCTACTGCGAATACTGGTACTGGCCTTGTTGGCGCTGCTGTTCGCACAACCCGTGATTAATGGCATCAAGCTGTTGGGTGGCGGGGCGAAAAAACATCTGCTTATTATGGATACCTCACTCTCACAGAGCCATCAGGAAAGATGGCAGCGCAGCAAGTCAACCGCTGATCAAATTATCAGTGAGATCTCATCTGCTGATGAAATCTCGGTGATTGCCGCTGGCAGCCGTCTGGTTGAATCGGGTGACGGGGAATTCTCGGCAAACACCGCCCGGCAGCAGATCAACGCAATGCAAGCTGGCCTTGAACGGCTCGACTACAGCAGGATCGCAAGTGCCGTCAGTGCGATGGTCAGTGACAGCCGACTGCCTGTCACGGTACATCTGGTGACAGACACACAACAATCCGCCATGCCCGACCGGTTCACTGATTTAGCGATAGACGGTATCGATGAATTCAAACTCTATAATACCGCCACCCCTGAAGATGCGAATAGCTCTGTCACAGCCCGGCTCGACTACGCTGCTGATGACAGTGCTGATCTGTCGGTGATTATCAATAACGACTCTGAACTCAATACCACCAGACAAGTTACCGTATCCACCCAGGGTACGACCCTCGCCACAGAATCTGTTTCAATCAGCGCTAATGACTCCTTCATTCATCGTTTTACAGATCTGGACACCAGTGACGCAAACGGACGCCTGACCATCACAATAGAACCAAACGACGACCTGCCAGACGATGATACATGGACAGTGGCCGTGCCCGACGGTGAGCGTACTGATATATCGGTTCTACAGGGAAACCAGATTACAGTAGCCAACAATTATATCGTCGCAGCGATCGAGTCTGACCCCCGGTTTCGCCGCAAAGAAATATCAGCAGACTCATTTTCAGCCGGTGATGCAGGTGGATTGGTCATTGTTCCGGATGCCGCCACTTTATCTGATCGTGCCAGCAGTCGACTGCAGCAATATATAGCGGATGGCGGATCCGCATTAATCATTGCGGGTAACGCACCCCATAGCACTCAAATGCGGAAACTACTGTCTGTTGCAACCAACGCAAATACGAATGCTTTGCAAGGCTCTAATATTCCTGCCAGTGAAATTCGTGTGGCGGGTATCGATGCGGCACATCCACTGACCAGCGATTTATCGAATAACTGGCGGGCACTTTCTGTCATTCAATATCTGCCGCTGACTGCCACTGACATCCAGCCACTAATTGAGCTTGGTGACGGTTCACCACTGCTAGTGGAAAGAACTGTCGGCGATGGCAAAATGTTGATCCTTGCCAGCGCACTGGATGTCACCTGGAATAACCTGGCCATCGATCCACTGTTTGTGGCCTTTGTGATTCGGTCAATCGAATATTTATCGGGCGATACCGGTGCAAACCTCTACCGTTCAGTCGGCGAGAACATCAGCGTGCCCCCGGGCGCCCAGGTATTGAATCCTCAAGGTGAGCCACTGCGAGCACTGAGTAATCTCGCGTCTAAAGGGTCTTTAAACCTTGAACAGATCGGCGTCTACACGATTAGCAGCGCAAGCGGCAGTAAGCACCTTTCTGTCAATACAGATCCACGAGAATCGAAGTTACAAACGATCTCTGACGAGTCACAGGAACAATGGCGCACGCTAACCACTGAATCTCCTGCCGAGCCTGACACCACAGCAGCTAAACCACAAACCACTAACAGGGGATTCTGGCGCTGGCTACTCCCGTTGTTGGCAATGGTTGTACTGATCGAATCATTGTTCAGTCATCGCCATTTATGGATTAAAAGAGGTGCCTGAGAAATGAACGCTAATAATCGTCGTCGGGTGAACTATCAAGCGCGCTTCGACCAGTACCTTAATCAGTTTCGACGCCGCTCGCGATCAAAAACCACAGCCATCACTATTGCTGCGATCGTCTTTGCTGCTGTCGCGATTTCACTGTTCACGGCTGTGTTTGCAGAGACTCTTTCGTATTCAAAGTACCTTTATTATCCGGCCAGAATTTTACTGCTGATCACCCTGCTCTGTTTACTGGTGACCCTGTTCTGGAAACCGCGTAAGCGACTCAATGAAAACGACGGTGCCACCCATATCGAGGCATCAGTACCGGCATTCGACGGCCGCGTTGAAACTTACATGGACATGAAACGGCGTGAGGATCGATCCCCTTTTGTCAGTCTGTTGGCCAGAGATGCATCAAGAGCCGCAGCGGCAACACCAATAAAAACGCTACTGCCTGTCTCTGAAATTGTAGGACCTCTGTTTGCCTCAGTTGGCATGCTGGCGCTTGCGGGCTGGCTATTCACCGCCTTACCCGGAGAGTGGCGCGCCGGACTGCAGCACTTGTGGATCGGCTGGTATAAGACAGACATACTTCCCGAGCGCTCTTTGGCGGTGACACCGGGGGATACAAAAATTCGACTGGGAGACAGCTTGATGGTCGAAGCCAGCGCCACCGGCTTCGAGTCTGACCTTGCTCAACTTCATATAAAGAAGCAACCAGTCGCTCCCCTTGAAAGCACTGATAGCGACAAGCCTGCCGCCAGTGAATCTGCCGAGTGGGAAGTCGTCGAAATGAATCGACAGCAAACAGGCAAATTCAGCTTTACCTTGTATGGTGTCAGTGACCCGCTGGAATACTATGTGTCATCTGCGTTCACTGACAGTGAACGTTTCAGCGTCGAGGTAGTGATTCCCCCCAAAGTCGAGAATATCCAGCTGACTTACAACTTTCCGTCCTGGACCGGTCGTGAGCCACATGTGATTGCTGATGGTGGTGAAGTCGCGGCTGTCGAGGGCACACTGGTTGAGCTCTTAATAGAAACCGATAAACCGCTGCAGCACGGCGAGCTGCTACTAAACGAAGTCGCCGGTGACCTGACGCCCGTTACCGGGACCACCTACTCCGCAGAATTTACCGTCGGTGCAGAAGATGGCGAGTATCAAATCGCAGAGTTACTGGGCGATGACCGAATAACGCTCACACCGGTTTACAACATCATTGTTACTGAAGATGCTGAACCGACTATCTCGTTCACCAAACCGGGTGGCGACTGGAGCGCAACACCCATTGAGGAAGTCACCGTTGCAGCGACTGCGGCCGATGACTTTGAAGTCAAGGAAGTCATCCTTCACTACTCTGTTAACGGAGGCGAGTGGACTGCACAGGCACTCAAAGATGCCGAAGATTATCGCCATACCTTTATGCTCGAGCAATTCAAGAATGAATTGGGCGAAGCACTGCTGCCCGGTGATCTGGTCACCTATTACGCAGAAGCGAAAGATCGTGAGCAAACGGTCTCTACTGATATTCAGTTTATCGATGTGAAACCGTTTCAACGTCGGTTTACACAGTCTCAACAATCGGGTCAAGGCGGTGGTGGTGGCCAACAGGAACCCCCTCCCGGAGAGATATCACAGCGCCAGAAAGAGATTCTGGTCGCCACCTGGAACCTGATTCGCGATCAGCAAAAAGCCGCTGATACCGGCATTGGCGGCGGTTCGGCAACCGGGAGTGGCGGCGGTGGCGGTACCGGGATGTCTGGCTTGCGCAAAAGAGGAATTGGCATCAGCTTACCCAGACGGCAGGCGTCTGCTGGTGATTCAATTGCACAGGATAACGCTGAGTTACTTGCCGAATTACAGAATACTCTGGCCGAACAGGCAGAAACTCTGGCTCAGCGTGCAGAGGCAAGGCAGCTGCTAAACAACGATCCGAAGATAGCGCAGTTTGTAGAATACATGCGCAAAGCAGCCCAATCGATGCGCCCTTCGGCTGAACAACTTAGCACTCAGTCGCTTCAGGAAGCAGTGCAACACCAACAACAGGCGCTGCAATTTTTACGTCGTGGTGAGCTGTTGTTTAACGACATCACCATCAATCAAAATCAGGGTAACGGCAATGGCAACGGAAACAACGCCGGCCGTGATATGGCAGAGATCTACGAACTCGAGATGGATCTGGCTAAAAACCAATATGAAACACCGGATTCAGCACCGCAGGGCGGATCCGCAGATCAGTCACAGGACGACGCCTTTGAAAAGCTTAAAGAGCTGGCGCGTCGCCAGCAGGAGCTAGCGAAATCTGCGGCCGAAAAAGACGAGCTGACATCTGCAGATAGATGGGAGCAGGAAAAGTTACGACGCGAGTTGGAAGAGCTCAAACGCGAACTTGAACAACTGCAGCGTGAACAGTCCGGCAGCGAGCAGCAATCGCAACAAAGCCAGTCTGAATCCGGCCAAAGTGAATCTCAACAGAGCCAGTCACAACAAGGTGAATCACAAAATCAGGGGCAGTCGCAAGGTCAGTCACAGGCTCAAAGCGGCAGTGGTGGACAAAGCGAATCCACTGAAACACAAGAAGCACTTGAAAACCTGGAGCAAGCACTTCGTGAGCTGGAAAATGCCGATCAAAATAGCAGTGAGAACTCGCCAGAAGAACAAAGCCAGGCCATGCAGGCTGCCAGTGAACGGCTGCAGCAATCTCTCGAGAACATAGAACAAGCACGCCAGCAACGATTGCAATCACAATTGGCAGATGCCAGTGACCAGGTGCGTGATCTAAGTCGCCAGCAAGCAGAGACGGCGCAAGAGCTGCGTGATGCCCTGCAACGCTCTGTTGACGCACGTGTACAGAACACTTTTGACAGTGGCCTTAGTCCGATGCGCAGTGAAGAGCTTGCCGATCAAAAGCGTGCCATGCAAAGACAGCTGGAGGCCATTCAACAAGACATGGCCGACACAATAAAACAATTCGAAGAACAAGCCCCTCAAACAGCTGACCTTCTGCAGCAAGCCCTTGATGAACTTGATCGCAATAAAGCGGCTGAGCTAATGGGTATTTCCGGCGATATGATTGATGACGGCCTGGCACCCCAGGCATCTCTGCGCGAACCCCGTATCACAGAAGCATTAAGAAACCTGCAAAACGATTTATCTGATGCAAGTGCTCTGGCCAACGATGAAGCGCAACAGCCCACCGAACAAACCATCACTGCAGCCGACGCCACCCGATCACTGCGAGAAACCAGACAGGCCCTTACCGAGGCGCTGAACCAAGCACGCGGAGACCAGCAAAACGGAAGCCGAAATCTTCAAAGGCTTGATGCAAGTCGTGCCGGTACAGAACAGTCGCAATCCGGTCAGCAAAACAATGGTCAGCAAAGTGGCGAGCAGCCGGGAGACTCGCAACAGGGGGAAAGCCAGCAACCCGGTCAATCAGGGCAAAACGCTGGAAACTCACCTTCATCGAACACGACTAATTCCGGTGCTGTGCGCAACCCGGGTCAACAATTGAGCGATGCCGAGGCAATCAGACAAGCCACCGAAGACCTGGCAGAGCTGGGCAGTGGTGATATAGAGGGCTTATCAGAAGCCACTATCGAGGAATTCGCGGATGTGGCACGCCGTCTGCGAGCCACAACCACCAGTCCGGAAAATGATCGACGCATCGACGCCGAGGTCAGGTTGCTACTGCGACAACTCGAACAACTCGAGCTACAGGTTTATAACGAAAGCCAGGGCATCACCGGTGTTAGAACAGGGAAACATAGCAAAACCCCGAAAGGATACGACCGTCGAAGTGCAGATTATTTTCGGCGCCTTAGCGAAGTCGATAAAAACCCTAACGGGTCGTGACAGATAATGACAAGTGCCACCCACTCTCTGACAGCTTTTGCACCGGTTAGCCGTGCCGATGCAACCGTCCTGATTTTAGGATCGATGCCTGGCGTGGCGTCATTGGATGCACAACGCTACTACGCCCACCCGCAAAACGCTTTCTGGTTCATCATGGCATCGCTGTACAATGATTCTGAAGTGCCCGAGTCATACGAAGAAAAAATCACACTCATACTCAATGCAAAGGTCGCCTTGTGGGATGTATTAAAACACTGTGTCAGGCCGGGTAGCCTGGACTCTAAAATAGAACGCAGCAGTGTGGTGTGTAATAACTTCAAACAGTACTTTAAAACGCATCCGCACATCGAACAAATAGGGTTTAACGGAAAAACAGCTGAGCAACTGTTTCGCCAACATGTGTTACCAGACTTTCAAAAAACAGTCAGTATGGTGTCTCTGCCATCCACCAGCCCTGCAATGGCAATGATGACGAAACAGCAAAAAGCAGTCACCTGGCGTGAGAGACTCGGTCTGTGATTAATCATTCCAGCCAACCTGATATCAGTCTGAAACCATGAAGACCGACGGATTCAAGGGCAGACATCAGTTACTACTGATAGCGATGTCGATAACTATACTTTCGAGTGCAGTATTGCTCTGGAAGTTATGGCAAAGCAACGAAAGTCATCGACTGCAAATAGAGCTTGCGTCACAACAAAAAACTGCCGTAAGACTCTTGCAATCCACACTGAACACACTGGCAGCTGAACCCGATAACGCACAAGCCACCTTACGCTTTAACGAACTGATACCGACGCTGAGCGAATTAAATGTTCGTGATGAAAAAAGGTTCAATCACTTCCTGCATAGCCACCCGAGCATCCTGACGCTCTACGAACGCGCACCTTACTCCCTGAATAGCAGGCTCAATAAAATCAACGAACTGATATCGGGTGGCAATCCCCCCGACAGTCGGATGGCTGCTGCCCTGCAGTTGTATGCTGATGAAACCTTCTATAACGGGCTCGATCGTGTCACCGCAGAGATCGAACACGACACAAACATGCGAACCGAATGGCTGGTACCTGTATTGCTGCTGGCACTGGCCGGGGCGTTTTTCCTGCTACTCGCCTACCACCTCTGGATTTTCCTGCCGATGCTGGAACGCCAGAAGGTAACAGAAGCCGAGACACAGGAAGTTCGTGATGAACTGGACATCCTGTCGTTAACTGATCCACTCACCGGTACCGCCAACAGAAAAGCCATCACTAATTTTCTATCAGACTTTCAGCGCAAACATTCCTCTGACGGAGAATTTATCGCGCTGGCTATGCTTGATATCGATCACTTTCAGCAAATCAACGATGTATTCGGTTACTACGCCGGAGATGCGGTTTTAAAACAAGTGGCTTCCAGAATTAGCGGTGAACTGCGCAGTGACGATCAACTGGGGCGACTGGATTCAGACCACTTTGCGATTGTCATGTGCGGCCTGGTGGCCCCCAAGACCGCAGAGTCGATAATTCATCGGATACAAGACGTTGTTGCTACACCGATACCATTCAAAGACAGCAGCATTAACATCACCTGTTCTGTCGGTGCCGCCGTACAAGAGGTCAACGCGCTGGATCT
Organism: Herpochondria borealis; assembly: GCA_032274145.1. Lineage (NCBI taxonomy): Eukaryota > Rhodophyta > Florideophyceae > Ceramiales > Ceramiaceae > Herpochondria > Herpochondria borealis. Next base: position 39,762 of record JAVCKV010058650.1, on the reverse strand, counting down.
GGGCGAACTTTTTAAACTTAGCGAGCAAGCACTGCTACAAGCAAAACAAAATCGGCGCGGATCTATATTTCTATTCTCTGAGAACGCCCATACCGCATTAACGCGCCAGCGTGAAATTATCAACGTGATTAAAGAATCAAACTTCGACGATATTTTTCAGCTGGTGTATCAGCCCATTGTCTCCTTGAGTAGCGGCGAAATTATGGGCTGTGAATGTCTGTTGCGGTGGGAGGCTGAAACGCCAGCCAATCTGCAAACCTCTGAATTAGTACCAACCCTTGAAATGTATGGAGTCATCCATGAAGTGGGGATGTGGGTGCTGCGGCAAAGTTTCCAGCAACTTCAACTTTGGAAAGTGAAGCTACCCGAACGCAGCCTGTTTGTATCAGTCAATGTCTCTGCGATTCAACTGGAAGATCCGGACTTCCCTGAAAAAATTGTGGCACTGGCACAGGAGTTCACGATCACGCCAAGTGATATTTCACTGGAACTCACCGAGACGGTCGCTATAAAACATCTGGAGACAGGTCGGAAGCAACTGGCCCTGCTCCGGAATCTGGGCTTCGGGGTATCACTTGATGATTTTGGAACCGGCTACTCTTCTTTGCAGTACTTGAAAGATATGCCTGCATCGACAATAAAAATTGATCAAACATTTATCCGTGAAATGACGCGCGATAAACGAGACGCGGCAATTGTTGTCAGTGCAATCCACATAGCCAAGGCCATTGGCTTAACGGTTGTCGCCGAAGGCATCGATAGCGATGCACAGGCCAATCGCCTTCGGGATATTAAATGTCACTATGGTCAGGGCTATCACTTTTTCAAACCACTAAGTGCCACAGCTTTTCAGCAGGCAGTCACTTCGCAACAGATTAATAAGCCGGGTTAAGAGTCGGCTCTACGCCAGTGCCCTTAGCACTGCCACTTCACACTGATGATGCAACTTCATTACGTATCAATGAGCGCGCACCTTAAACCAGTTGTGAAACATCCTCGACATCGCATGCACTTGCTACGCAGACTCCCGAGCAAGTCGTAAAACGCGATTCAGCCGCAGAAGTATGTTGGCTGACTAACCATAAATACAACTAAATTGAAGCTCTGGTAAAAGCACACCGGTGCTTGCGGCACATCGAACCAACTGATCACCGTAAGACTACTGAATGACTGTAATAACAGCGCTAAGTTGTTTTTTTGAATCGTTATTTTACAGTTTCACCCCCCGCACCAATCGCTGATATCTGGTACCATTTATCAGGTGATTACGGCGCTACTCAGCCGTCAAACCTCATACAAAATGGCTCAGCAGTAGTCATGTATCGTTTTATATACACCTCACCCTGATTTGTTAAGCAGAGTGTCAATAATCCACTCACAGCGGATTGTCAGCTTAGACTGATGGCACGTTCAAGACAGACACAACCTCACTAGGAGTAAACATGTCATTTAATATAATGGATGCAGTCAAAGGTCAGATCAGTGACCAACTCGTCGGTCAAATCGGCGGACTGCTTGGCGAGAGCCCGGACAAAACCCGATCGGCCGTTGACGGCGCGATCCCCGCTCTGCTCGCCGGAATCGGCAATGCAGCACAGGAACCTGAAAGCGCTGACACCTTGTTTGATCTCGTCAGCAACCAGGACGATAGCCTGATGGACAACATCGGTTCAATGATCGGCGGCAACCAGTCTTCAACATTGATTGAGTCCGGTACACGAGGCCTTGGTTCCCTGATGGGTAACAAAGGCGTCACCGGCATGATCAGCGGCTTGTCCGGTTTCACTGGCATGGGCAAGGGTTCTGCTGGCTCTCTGCTGGGTATGCTTGCACCAATGATTATGGGTGTACTGAAACGCAAATCCACTACTGACGGACTGAATGCCACTGGTTTGGCCAGCATGCTGAAAAGCCAGGGCGGTAATATTTCTGCGGCTCTTCCACAGGGACTCATGGGTCACCTGGAATCAGCCGGTCTTGGCGGTTCAAGCTCAGCTGGCGGGTTCTCCGGAGGTAAAGTCGCAGCCGGTGCCGCTGGAGTCGCAGCAGCAGCTGCAGGCCTGGGTGCTCGCGCATCCAACGCAGCCGGTGGGGCAGTTGATGGTGCCGCTGGCGCTGTCGGCTCTGTTGGTCGCGGTGTAGGCAATGCTGCTGAAGGCGCGACTGATGCGGCTCGCAATGCTGCCGGTTCTGTCGGTCGCGGTGTAGGCAACGCTGCTGAAGGTGCCACTGATGCGGCTCGCAATGCTGCCGGTTCTGTCGGTCGCGGTGTAGGTAACGCTGCTGAAGGCGCTACCGATGCAGCACGTGGCGCTGCTGGCGCTGTCGGCGGAGCGGTAGGTTCTGTTGGTCGCGGTGTCGGCAATGCTGCTGAAGGCGCTACCGATGCAGCACGCAATGCAGCCGGTTCTGTCGGTCGTGGTGTAGGTAACGCCGCTGAAGGTGCTACCGATGCAGCACGTGGTGCTGCTGGCGCTGTTGGCGGAGCCGCCGGTTCTGTTGGTCGCGGTGTCGGTAACGCGGCCGAAGGTGCTACTGACGCAGCGCGCAACGCTGCCGGTTCTGTCGGCCGTGGTGTGGGTAACGCTGCTGAAGGTGCGACCGATGCAGCACGCGGTGCTGCCGGCGCAGTGAGCGGAGCTGCAGGTTCTGTTGGTCGCGGTGTAGGCAATGCAGCTGAAGGTGCCACTGATGCGGCTCGCAACGCTGCCGGTTCTGTCGGTCGCGGTGTAGGTAACGCTGCCGAAGGCGCAGGTGATGCAGCACGTGATGCTGTTGGCGCAGCAGGTCGGGGTGTCGATGCCGCAGGTAACAAAGTGGGCGGAGCAGTAACTGCTGGTCGCGATGCTGTCGGCAACACTGCACGCGGTGCCACCGACACTGTCAGCCGCGCTGCAGACAAAACACAAGAGGCAGCCAGATCAGCCGCGTCAACCGCAAGCACAACCACCAAGAGTGGCGGTGGCTTCTGGAAGTGGTTAATTCCACTACTGATCGCTGTTGCAGCATGGTTCGGTTTTAAGAAAATGAATGACACCGACGTTGATGTAGACGGTGCAGCCACAAGCGCTGTAGAAACAGCCAAAGAAGCTGGTGCAGACACCGCAAGCGCCGCTGGTGATGCAATGGAAAAACTTACCGGTGCCGATTTTGGCGGCAAACTCACCGGTATGTTTGGATCAGCCGGTGAAACACTGGGTGGCATCACAGACGTGGACTCTGCCAAGGCAGCACTGCCAAAGCTTGAAGAAATGGGTGGATCACTTGACGGACTCACCGGCATGTTTTCCGGAGCCGACGATGCGACTAAATCAGCAGCTGCTGAAGCGGCTGGCAAGGGCATGGAAACACTGACACCAGTGATTGAAAAACTGAAAGGTGACGGTGGTATCTGGGATGTTATCGGTCCCGTTGTTGAACCTATCCTTGAGAAAATCAAAGCGTTTATGTAAACGCTGAAATATAAAAAATAATTAGCAGTACCAACTCAAAGCCCTGCAAGTTTGCAGGGCTTTTTTTATATCATGAAATGACTGCCTTAAATCACCAAGGCGTTCTCTTCAGCGGCAGGCTGAGGAGTTAAACGATTAGCAATGGCAACTCTTGTTGCTTCAGCTACCGTACTGATGCCCAACTTGGCGTAGATATTCGCTATATGTCTGGCCGCTGTGTTGACGCTTATCTCGAGACATGTTGCAACCTCCTTCCGACAATATCCGTTTGCCACCAAAACCAGCACTTCAGTTTCACGCTTGGTAAGCTGATGCAGATCGCAGGTAACTTCCCGCTTCCGGCTAACTCGCCTGAGTTGAGCGTGCATATTCAAAAGCAGCACCCTCTGCTCTTCTGAAGACAGTCGCCTGTACTGCACATAAAACTGATTAACGAACGATTCTGGCGATCCAACGCTCTTATCATTAAACGTCTGTGTTTCCCGGTGTCTCATCTGTTTCGCTCCGTTTGTGATGTGACCACTTGAGTCGAATTAGCAAAAGGCACAACAGCTTAAAACTCACTTAAACCGTCATCACCTTTTGCTGAAACACAGACTGGCAGATATGTATTATTGACAGCGTTATTGTTGCGTGACGGCAGCGTGAAATATTCAGGATTCACGCATCTCAGCTATTTAAATGAAGACATGACGAAAACCAACGTTCATCGCATCAAGCAATCACGTTAACGACGTGACACACCCCCTAATCGTGAAAAATGCGTGATTTTTCGTTTTTCACGGCGGTATCAGTACGCAGTGACAGTACACTTTCCCGGTATCAGCAAGCATACGGAGTGCACTGTGAGCCAAAAACACAACAATCACGATACTGAATCGCGCAAGGAAATTGATACCGATCATTCAGAGCCGGACACCAAACACAGTACGGCATTGTTCGATGGCACGTGGCAAGCTGGTGAGGACGAAGTCGAATCCTTCCCTCGCGGCAGGGGTCGAGGTCGCGGGCGTGGCAGAGGGCGCGGCAGAGGCAGGGGTCGTGGCAGAGGCCGGGGTCGTGGGCGAGGTCGCGGTGTATCCGATGGCGGGATGGATGATGTGGCAGCAGTCGCCACAGACGACTCGGCAGAGTCGAGATTCGGCGCTGTTCGAACCGATATCCAATGGATTGATCAATTCTATGCAACTCGCTTCCTGACCAGTGATGCAGCCGCGCAGTTGATAAGTTTTAACGCTGGCAAACCAGATCCAGAGCCACTTGTAAAATTACTGGTTGAGGACGAATACCTGCAACAACTGTGTGTTCAATACCGATCCAGAAAATCGGCATCCAGTGCATTCAAGAATCGCGTAGACCATGAAGTTCAGGAAATGATCTGGAAGCAGGACCATCCGCAACGGGATGAGAGAATGGATGACATTTTCGACGAAGCCGACGATTTCATACCACCGATCCTCGACACCTGTGGCATAGACCCGCAAACCAACAGCAAAACCATTCGCCTGATGGAAACCGCATCGCTTATCGCCTATGCCGTCGTTGTACATTTTAAAGAGGCATGCCGAAGACCACGACCGCACCAGGTTAATCGGTTTGTACTCCCAGCTATACCGGTGCCATCGCACTATTCCTACCCGAGTGGACACTCGACGCAGGCCCATACCGTCTGCGGCATTCTGAAAATGATGTTCTCAAAGGTGACCCATCTTGATGAATTACATCAGCATCTGACACAGATGGAAACCAACATCGCAGAAAATCGCGAATGGGCTGGCGTGCACTACGAATCTGACACCGCTGCAGGAAAAGCACTTGCTGCCAGGTTGGTTGAATTGCTGGTGAATGATAAAAAAAACAAGTCCACCAATTTACAACAATTGTTCGACGAAGCATGCGCTGAGTGGCAATAGGAGTAGTCGACTAATGGCCACCGATATAAAAATCACCGCCATCGAGGTTAATCAGGCCATTCAGCACCTGGGCCAGAAAAACTCGGTACTTCTGGTACATGGCAAAAAAACCTATATCCGCCTTTATTGTAAAGTCGTCAGTAAAGATTTCGACAACAAACTATGGTCGGCAAATCTTCACGGTCACTACAAAGATAACGCAGGGAAAAAGCAAAAGGTTGAACTCGCCCCCGTTAAACCCGTTTACCTTGAAGATATAAACACAGATATTGACAGTGCCAGGCTCCAATGGAATGCAACATTGTCTTTCGCTCTGCATGACAACGATTTTTTTGTGAACACGGAGGGCAATTTTCAAGACAACGAATCAACCCTTGAACTCGTCATTAATGACCTTAAGACCAGTCAAGAATCACCGTGCAAAGCGACCATCTCTGCAATGCCCGAAAAGTCGGTCAGCTTCCACCGGCCAGTCACCTTTCGCTGCCGTGCTATCGGTTACAGCTACCAGGATCCGGAGACCGGTGACATAGCAGAACCCACGGCGTCTGAACTAAATCTTATTCGTGATTACATACAGGCAGCGTTTCCGGTTTCGACAGTCGAGTGGTCAACCAATTCAATCGAAGCGCCCCGATCATTCACACAGGTAAGAGAAGTCTTAAAAGAAAACAGTACCGCAGAAGAAAAACTTGATCTGCTGTATCAGCTGATGTTTCAGCATCTGGTTGCTTTACGCGCCCGGGAAACCAGCTTGACAGACAAAGACAGTATCGATGCACGCACAATCTATATCGGCATTTTAAGTGACCCGACAAATAGATTGGGCGGAGCGTCGATGGATTCGCCTGACTACCCTACCCCTCACGTCATCGCTTTTGCTGAATCACAAGGTGATGGTGACCTCGCCGCTCACGAAATATCACACCTGCTCGGTTGTGAACACCCGGGGATACCAAACAAGAATTTACACGGTCGATTATTAGGCCAGACAAACCAAACTGAACTTTCGCCAAAAGAATTAGGCATTAGTGCAGTCGGGCAAATTGCCCACCCCGATGCAATATCTCATGAAAATCGACTGGTAGGACTGCGCGAACAGCGTGGACACCACGAACCTGAGTTACTGGACTCCACTGATTATTTTGAGGTAACAAGCTACCGCCTACCCGCCTGGGTTTCGCAAAATACCTATGAAAGGTTATACCAGCGACTCAGTGATATCGAAGCACTGGAACTACAACGAACCGGTAAAAATAGACGGCCTGCATGCAATAAGCAAAACGAGAGGTACCTGAATTTAATTGGTTCGTACAACCTGACAGAGAGAAAAGCAGAGTTTAGCTTTACTATCGAGAGTGATATCCCACTGGGATATCAGGAAACTCTGTTGCTATCGCAACATACACCTGATCATCAGCGAATCGATAGTCCGCTATCTCTAAAACGCATTCCCGCATGCAAAGAAACCGAGCCAGAAAAGAATAAGAAAGAAGAAACCATTTATGTTCGCCATAACCACGAGCACACAGACACCAATTTTTCAGTGGGGATTTTTCAACACACTGTTAAAAAATTGGAGGCGTCTAAGCACTCGCAATTGGAAATTGCAATCAACGGGACACCGGCAGATACGCTTTCCCTGGCAAAGCTCAGTCTCGCCGCGCAACAAGGACTACTGAACAATCCGTTAATAAAGACGGACCCCTCACTCAAACAAAGAATTTCCGACGCTGATTTTTCGAACCTTGATTCCTATCTGTCAAAGGCTGCGGATGTCGGCTGTGGGGCCACAGAAGATCAACTGGGTGAATTTATAAAGTTCCAGTTCAACGTGCAGGATTCCTCACTATTTTTGAACTATAACTGGACAACGGATGATCCGGAAATCGCGGATATCGAAGATTTTCTAGCGGCTATTCACAAGAACAAAATAACCCCGGCATGGTTGTTATTTGCATTGCAAGTCGCGCGTATTCCGGTAACCACCGCTTTCGAACTAAAATATCCAGAACCAACAAAAATACCTGCAGCTACACACAACGCAGAAGTTGATAATTTTGAAAAACTTGACCGATGGGAGACTGCCTATCTTTCAAACAGGGTAGTTAACCAGAGAGTGTGGGTGCCGCATCGCTATGTGATTCAGAGTCTTGGTACCTATTCACGCGGAGGCTCTGGCTTTCCCGTCTTCAAGCCATCACCCGACACTGGTGTGATGCCCACCGAGCGACGCGCGGAATTTAATCTGCAATGCAGAATAGTCCTGATCGCAGCCGGCCAGACAATCCATCTATTCCAGTCCGCGTCACCAGTGCTTGCCAATATTGTCGGCGTCGCAAGCGGCACACATAAAAATGATGGTCAAAACACAAGCGCCGGCTGGCCACCCGCTGGAATCGGCAGACCTGACAATTATGACCGAGTCGTCGATTATCAACCCTTATAACCACACGGCATTCAAAGCGATTACTGAATTAAATTCATGCTGACGCGCAGAAATTTATCAATATCCTGGCTGGGCCGTCCACGCTTGGCCAGGGCTTCGACAGACAGTTTGTTATTAAGCTTCGCATTGTCAACCAGGGCAGCGGCTTTTTCTTCATCACCACTACGGGCATAGCTTTCAGACAAATAACGCAATACAGGCGGATAAACACGATCCGCACCTAACGGATGTAGTTTGAGTGCATGTTCCCCGGCGATGATGGATTGTTCAAAATTACCAGCGAGACTCTCGATCATGCAAAGCGAGGTGAGAAACAGGTATCGATAAGGAAGCAACCGCCCGAGATTTGAAGCTTGTAAAGCGGCATCGCGGGAACCGTCAAGCTTCCCCATGTATAGCTGAAGCAACGCATCGGCATCATAGGTCATTAAGTGATCTGATGACATTTCGTTCGCCATCTGAATAAGCTCTGCTGCAATATCAAATTCGTGCAGCGCAAACGAATAAACATGCGTCAACAACGATCGAGTCAAAGGATTGAAGCGATCCATTTCCAGGGCCTTAGCCGCATGCCACCGCGCCTCAGAACGCAAACTCTCTACATCAGTAATGCGGGCATCGTCGATTAGCTGGGTGCACAAGTACGCCCTCCATGCGTGTGTAATACTATCGGGCATCTGCTCAATCGCTGTATCAAAGCGATCACGGGCCCGATCAAGCCCCACATCTGACAGTTGAAACATGCCGTCCACACCTTCGTGAATCAAGCGTACGACGCTTTCTATTTCATCAGATCTGGATTGCTCCATCCGGACAATCGAAAACAGTATTTCGTCAACCGATTCTGTGATGAATTTTTTAGCCGTATACTCAAGAGTACACGCTTCACCCGTCTTGCCGATTTCTATTTCACAGCGCCGCGAACACAAAACCCGTCGGGTATCTGACTCTGCGAGTTGTATTTTTAAAAAGACTCCGGTGAGGGTTTCATCAACACTGATCGTTAACTCGGCACGTATACCCGCATTAACAGGCATACGAGTCATATCCGGCATCATGGCATTGATGCTTAGATCAATGATGTCGATACCGCCTGAGCAAAGCAGCATTCTTCCAATACGACCAGTTGTATCATTGACGAATGGTTTAAGTTTATGCTCAAGGCGATCTGAAATTTGCCATGCGATCGGGTGAATAGCGACGCCTAATCGCGATACTTTTTTTGCTACATCTGCCGTGTGAATAGCAGGTGCAATAGTTTGCGGTGCCGGTATCAGAATTTGTGGCGAAGAAGGTTCAGCGATCACAACCGGTTTAGCTTCAGCCTCTATAACCTGCGTCCCGGCACTGCTTTCTTCATGGGCACGTCTCGTTTCATCCAGCCATTCTTCAATCGTTTCGTCTCTGGCGACTGAAAGCCCATCCAGAAAAATACCGCCTGCTACGTGATCGAAATCGAAACAATCCAGCTCTAGTCGAACCACATCACGAGGCACTGATTTGGGTAACGGATCAAAACCGGTTGGATTAAACAATCCACGAAGCGATGCGATCTCTCGACGCAAACTATCCTGCGCAGATCCCCGGCTCCAGAGTTTTTTCTGCAGCCATGAGCGAGAGCGCTCGCCATTTTCGGCAACCGCAAGCATGGCCAGCAGAAGTCGGCCCTTCTTGCTGGCGATCTCGATTGGATGTCCATGCTGATCATCCAGCCGGAACCCGCCCATGAGCCGTAGTCTGAGTTTTTGTACTGAACTCGACACTACCCTGAAAGCCTGCGCTGGGACTTATATTCATATTTCACAGCATCCTTGCCAACCGACTGCTGCAATCGACCATCCCACTGCCAGGTGACACAGGGCCCACTGGTAGATTCGCTGAAGGTAAAGCTTAATTCATCACCTTGCGAAACGGTGGTCGGGTCTCCCGTTGGAAAAAATATCTGCCCCCAATGAGTGTCAGGTTCGTCTGGTCCGGTGTCTAACACACAGTCACTGCTCAAGCGGCTTCGAAACCACCCCGCTATGCCGTGCAGTACCCCTTCACTCAGCAAAAAGCTGGTGCTTAAAGACGACGGGAGATTTTCAACGGTGTAGAGATCAAGCGTCGCTATTTCGTGAGGCTTGCTTAAAAAATTAACCGGCTCATTGTGAATTTGATAAACCGCGTTGTATGCAAGGGTCTGACACGGTGAAAAGTTTATACCGGCTACCGGGTTCTGCCAGTTGGCAATCTCTCTGTAGGCTGAGGTACATTGCACAGGTGCGACAAACAGATCCAGCGTTTCAGGCAACAGCTTCCCTCCCGGCTTTAACAGCTTTGTCCTTACCCTGGACAGAATCCTGAGTAGATCTTCTTCGATACCGAAATTACCAAACAATTCGCAAATGATGACATCGGCTTGAATGTCCGGCAAATCGTCCTTGAGCAAATCCAGTTGTTGAAAACGAATATCCTGGTCAGGGAAATTCAGCTTCGCAGTTTCGGTTGCGTGGACGCATAAGCTGGATACCTCAAAACCCACCACCGTCTGCGCGCCCGCTCGCAGCGCCAGAAAAGACAATATGCCGGTACCTGAACCCACATCGACAACGACATCACCGGGTTTTACGGTTTTGGCAATCGCCGTCTCGTAGGCAGCCATACGAACAGGGTCGTGAAGCATTGCCAGATGGAGCGATGCTGGAAAGTCAGAAAACTCCGGTTGTGAGAACAATTCATCCAAAAGACTACATCCAGTTGTTTTGTCATCCTAAAATAAAAAGGGCCGGATTTGGCCCTTTTTCAAGTGCTATCAATAGCTAAGCGCACTAGGGTTTTAAGATATCATACCTGCCAATCATAGGATGCGTGACACTGTATTTAGCAGGCACCCCAACCAAAAAGGTACCAATCAGCATTCGACGAACGCCTGAATTCGACCCGTGACGTCCCACGGCGTGACATCCTTACCGGCGACGGTTACTCCACATATCGCCATGCCGATTTCACATCACGGTTGCAGACACGGCTCCGAACTCCCCAAGATCTGCACAAATCCTGTCACCCGCCTTGATGGCACTCGGCATGCCTGTCACCCCGGTGGTCACAAACTGACCCGCCTTCAATCCAACACCAGATTCGCTCAAAGTATTAGCAATCCAGACCATCGCTTTCAAAGGCCCATCCAGAGCGTCGCGGCCATGGCCGCTGGTGACTTCCTGATCGTTTATAAGCAACGATGTTTTGTGGTCAGCAAGAGCGAAAGGATCGAAATTGCTTTCAACAGGGGCGCCTAATACAAAATTGGCGGCACAAGCATTGTCAGCGATCAAGCCCGCGGTACCCGGCAAGGTGAAATCCCGAAATCGTGAATCGGGCAATTCCAGCCCGGGGTGCAGTGACTTAATACTCTGTGCTACCTCTGCTTCAGAATAAGGCGTTGCCCGGGGTGGCAAGTCACTGCCCAGGGTAAATACAAACTCTGCCTCGGCGACTGCCATTCGGTTGCGGCCAAAGGGAATAACGGCACCATCTTCATGACAGATTGATGGATACAGTCGACCAGCCAGTGGACGATCAACGTTTATATGAGTGCGACCCGCTATGGCTGTCGCTGCTATCTTCCAGCCAATCACCGGCTCACGTCGAAGACTTTCAAGCAGCGCTTGAACCTTATAGCCTTCTTCCGGAGTGTCGGGCCATAAATCACCTTTCACATAATCTATAGCGTCTCCGGCACTCCAGCAGTGGCGAATGACTTCAGCGGCACGATCAAGATCCGGCATACTAATCTCACACAGGTATTTCGATGAATTTATAGAATAGGTTTAGCTTTGTTTTTTTGCAGCACTACAATGCCGCAGAGTTCAGTCCGGCTCATTCAACGTGACTACCGCATGGGCTGCTATACCTTCTTCGCGTCCGGTGAACCCCAACCATTCACTGGTTGTCGCCTTAACATTTATTCTATCCACGCTGATACCCACATCACTGGCAAGCACGTCTCGCATTGCTTCGATGTGTGGTCCAATTTTTGGACGCTGCGCCACAATGGTGATATCAGCATTGTTACAGGTAAACCCTTTATCTGCTAACAATGCTATAACGTGTCGTAAAAGAATTCGACTATCAATATTATTGTACTGTTGATCATTGTCTGGAAAATGCTTACCGATATCCCCCATTGCAGCAGCACCCAGCAATGCATCGCATAAGGCGTGCAATGCAACATCACCATCGCTATGCGCTTTAAAGGCTCTGTCGTGCGGTATCTGAACCCCGTTTAGAACGATACTGTCACCATCACAAAAGGCATGCACATCATAGCCGTGTCCTATCCTCATTCGCGTTCCTGTGACTCCAGAATGGTTTGAGCCAGCGGTAAGTCACCAGCTTCAGTAATTTTAATATTATCTTGTGATGATCGAATCAGGCGTGGCTCATAGCCGGCAAGCTCCATCGCAGATGCTTCATCGGTGACCGCCAGGCTTTGATGCATGGCACTGACTAATGAAGCTTGCAAAAGCTGAATATTAAATAGTTGTGGCGTTACCGCACGCCAGACATGCTCCCGCTCTACCGTGCCAATGACTCGTTGTGTCGAGTCTGATTTTTTAAGCGTATCGTGCACAGGGACCGCCAGCAGACCACCATCATCAGACAGCGCCACTTCATCAATTAAGTTTTCGATTTCAGTAACACGCACGCAGGGTCTTGCGGCATCATGCACTAGTACAGCGCCCGCATACCGGTGTTTTTCTCGTAAAAACTCCAGCCCGTTGAATACCGACTGGCTTCTGGTTTCGCCACCAATGGTAAAAGATAAACGTGAATCGGTGGTTAATGCGGACGGCAACCGGTCTTCTGCACCGGTCACCAACACAATATGCTGAACTGCAGGCACCGCAAGCAGCCGGTTCACTGTGCACTGCAATACAGTGCTGCCATTAAGAGGAAGATACTGTTTAGGAGTGCTTGACCCCATCCGGCTCCCATATCCGGCGGCCGGTACGACCGCTATCACATCAGCGGTCGTGGCATTAGTCATTGCACCGGTGTGTCTGGCACTACCGGCTTACTCTGCGCAAGGTTGTCGTCAACGGGTCGTTCTTTCACCCCGACAAACTGATAAAACGTTTCATCGGGACCGACCATGCCCAGTTCAGACCGGGCACGCTCTTCTATCTCGCTGACACCATCTACCAGATCAGTGACTTCTGCACGTAGTGCGGTGTTGATATCGCGTTGATCAGCAAGGGTTGAATTTAAATCGATAACTTCGTTTCTGGTCTGGTTTAACTCACGGATACCACCGTCACCCATCCAGAATCGCCATTGCAACATCACAAACAACAAACACAGTGCTGCGATAATTATTTTCAACCAACGATCCTCTTCACCACAGTGTGTTTACAATGCCTGCTTAAACGCTGACCGGCCAGCGTAAATCGCTCGGTCGCCCAACTTTTCTTCTATTCGCAGCAGCTGATTGTATTTCGCTATACGATCAGAGCGAGACATGGAACCGGTTTTTATCTGGCCCGCATTGGTTGCCACAGAAAGATCAGCAATAGTGGTATCTTCTGTTTCACCCGAACGATGCGAGGTCACAGTGGTATAACCGGCCTTATGCGCCATATCAATAGTGCGTAGAGTTTCCGTCAGCGTACCGATCTGATTCACTTTGATCAACACTGAATTGGCAATTGACCGTTCAATGCCTTTGGCCAGTACCGCCGGATTGGTTACAAACAAATCATCGCCCACCAACTGCACTTTATCACCGGTTTTTTCAGTCAGCATTTTCCAGCCATCCCAATCGTTTTCATCCATACCGTCTTCGATTGAAATAATGGGATAGCGCGACACCCAATCTGCCAGATAATCAGTAAATTCTTCACTGCTGAATTTCCGGTTTTCAGACGCAAGATCATAAACGCCGTCTTTGTAAAATTCTGAACTCGCGGCATCAAGCGCCAGATATACATCTTTGCCCGGGCTGTAGCCGGCTTTTTCGACCGCTTCTAAAATGATATCGATCGCTGCTTCGTTTGATGGAAGATCGGGCGCAAACCCGCCTTCGTCACCCACCGCCGTGTTGAGTCCTTTGCTGTTCAACACTTTTTTCAAGGTATGAAAAATCTCGGCGCCAGTGCGCAAGGCTTCAGACAATGATTCTGCGCCGACAGGCATCACCATAAATTCCTGCAGGTCGACACTGTTGTCTGCGTGCGATCCGCCATTGATGATATTCATCATTGGCACAGGCAAAGTCACCGCCTGATCGCCCCCTAAATATTCAAACAACATCTGTTTTTTACTCATCGCACCGGTGTGGGCGCAAGCGAGCGATACCGCCAACAGTGAGTTCGCACCCAGGCGATCCTTGTTTTCAGTGCCGTCCAGCTTCAGCATCGTCTCGTCGATGCCTTCCTGGTCAGTCACATCCATGCCGTTCAAAGCGTTAGCGATCTCACCATTAACGTTGGCTACGGCTTTCTTTACACCTTTACCCAGATAACGCCCTGCATCCCCATCACGGAGCTCCAGCGCCTCTCGCTCACCGGTTGATGCCCCTGACGGCACCGCTGCCCGGCCGGTTTCTCCGGAACTCAGGGTGACTTCTGCTTCAAGTGTCGGGTTACCACGAGAATCAATAATCTCGCGAGCGTGAATTTTAGTAATGGACGACATAGTTTCTCCGGGCTTAATAGATTCAGGACAGGCCAAGCAATGCGTTTTCCGGCATGTCAGACTTTTTGCATACGGCATCAAGTTCTAATAACGTGCCAAGTACTTCTTCCATCTGCGCCAGCGGCCAGGCATTCGGACCATCGCTTAGGGCTTTGTCAGGATCCGGGTGGGTTTCCATAAACACACCGGCCACACCGGCTGCAACCGCTGCACGGGCAAGCACAGGTACAAATTGCCTTTGCCCACCCGAAGTGCCTCCCATGCCGCCAGGCTGCTGCACAGAGTGCGTTGCATCAAATACCACCGGACAACCGGTGGTCCGCATACTGGCAAGACCGCGCATATCAGAGATCAGTGTGCGATATCCAAAGCTCACACCGCGCTCACACAGCAGTATTTGCTGGTTACCCGCAGCATGGGCCTTGTCGACCACGTTTTGCATGTCTTCCGGAGCCATGAACTGACCCTTCTTAATATTCACCGGCACACCCGCCTTGCAAACCCGGGTGATAAAGTTGGTTTGCCGCGCTAAAAAAGCGGGCGTTTGCAGCACATCGACCACACTGGCCACTTCATCGATCGGAGTGTCTTCATGCACATCCGTCAATACCGGCACATTGAATTCCTGTTTTACCGCCTGCAGGATTCGCAAGCCCTCTTCCATTCCGGGCCCTCGATAACTGCTGACCGAAGATCGATTCGCTTTATCAAAAGAGGATTTATAGATCAGCGGCATTCCCAGCCGCCCGGTCATCTGCACCAGCGCTTCTGCCGTCTGCATAGTCATTTCTTCTGATTCGACCACACAATTACCAGCGATCAAGAACAAGGGATGATCAAGCCCGACCTGAAACCCGCAAAGATTCATATTAATCCGGTTTTTTGTTAAGCGTCAGCGGTTGCAGCGACTTCGACGCCGGCATCAGCTTCGCGGTCAGCGTAGGCAATTGCCGCATCAATAAAGCCACTGAACAACGGGTGTCCATCTCGCGGCGATGATCTGTACTCAGGATGGTACTGGCAGCCCACAAACCAGGGGTGGTCCGGCAACTCCATGACTTCTACCAGTGGCTCTTTATCACCCGACTTACCGGACACGATCATGCCGTGCCTGACCAATTCATCAAGGTATCGGTTATTGAACTCATAACGATGGCGATGGCGCTCTGTAATCACATCAGTGCCATAGACATCCCGTGCAATCGTACCGTCCTGCAGGAAGCACTCTTGCCCCCCTAACCGCATGGTCCCACCCATATCGGTGTTTTCAGATCGTTGCTCAACACTGCCATCGCGCTCCTGCCATTCCGTGATCAACGCAATCACCGGATTTTCGCAGTCTTTAATAAACTCTGTGCTGTTGGCATTCGCTATATCCGCGATATTTCTGGCAAACTCAATGACGGCCACCTGCATTCCCAGACAAATCCCTAAATAAGGAATTTTGTTTTCTCGCGCATAGCGAACCGCATTGATCTTGCCTTCGACACCTCGGGCACCAAAACCACCGGGCACCAGGACTGCGTCAACCTCTTCGAGGGCAGACAGGTCATCACCTAACTTTTCAGAATCAAGGTAATGGATTATCACTTTGGTTTTTCGGGCAATACCTGCGTGTGAGAGCGCTTCATTCAGTGACTTATAAGATTCGGTTAAATCCGTGTACTTACCAACCATCCCTATGACCACTTCACGCTCCGGCTCCATGAGGCCATCAACCACACGATCCCATTCGGTGAGGTCAGCAGGCGGTGCATCAACGCCCAGTTTATCCAGCACAATCTGATCAAGCCTTTGCTCATGCAACAAGCTGGGTATGCGATAAATGCAATCCGCATCAATGGCAGTGATTACTGCCTCTTCCGCCACGTTAGTAAACAGAGCAATTTTCCGGCGTTCGCCCGGGGGTAACACGCGGTCTGATCGACACATTAAAATATCGGGTTGAATACCAATACTTCGCAGCTCTTTGACCGAGTGTTGAGTAGGCTTGGTTTTTATCTCACCGGCAGTTTTTATGTAGGGAATTAATGTCAGGTGAATAAACAGCGCACCCTGTGGCCCCTTTTCGATGCCCATTTGACGAATGGCTTCAAGAAACGGCAGTGACTCGATATCACCCACTGTGCCGCCTATTTCAACCATGGCTACATCGGCATCACCGGCACCTTCACGGACCAGACGAATGATTTCATCAGTGATGTGCGGAATGACCTGCACGGTCGCACCCAGGTAATCACCGCGCCTTTCGCGCGCAATGACATTTTCATAGACCCGGCCGGTGGTAAAGTTATTTGCCTGAGTCATCTGTACCCGGACAAATCGTTCGTAGTGCCCCAGATCCAGATCGGTTTCGGCCCCGTCATCGGTAACAAATACCTCACCGTGCTGAAACGGACTCATGGTTCCGGGATCAACATTAATATAGGGGTCAAGCTTGAGCAGGGTGACTTTCAAGCCCCGCGATTCAAGCAACGCCGCAAGCGATGCCGCAGCAATCCCCTTGCCGAGCGAAGACACAACACCGCCTGTCACGAATATGTATCGCGTCATTGAAGCACTCAAAATTGCAGCCAATTATTGGGTTGGAAAGGAGTGACGACGCCAAGCTGTCACCCGTCACTAGATGGGGCTGCAGGTTACCAGAGTCAGGGGCACCGGACAATTGATCACAGCCCTCTAAGGACATTATTTCCAGCCCGCTGAAGACAAAACACCGCCAGACTTCCTGCCGGAGCGGTGTGATTGAATCAGTCCAATGCTTTATTACCTAGTATTACAAAATTGCTAAATTTCGCGTTGCGGTGCACCACTGAATCCGATCCCGATCACACCGACCAGCTGATCACCAACATACAAAAAAGGTAACTGCGAACGGCGCCACGGTGGTATTCCTTTTTGTTGTAACAAAGACTTTACAGAGTGACTCTGACTATGACCACTTAGACGAATTCGCTCGCCACCAACGCGATTCCGTACCATCAGCGGTACGTCATTCTTTAACCACGGCAGATCCAGTTGCTCGGCCGTTAGTTTGTCTCCTGTTTCTGTTATCAACAATGCGGACTGCCTGTCATTCCAGATATAGCTATAGGGCTCGACCGCTTTAAAGCTATCGCGCTTTGCCAGGTACAACAGCCCCTGATAACGCCTTATCCCGGCTCCGCCAAATCCCACATGGCCAGAGGAATCCGACCCTGCAAGAATTAGATCCTGATCAATCCGCTCGAGCTGAGCTGTGCTGGGCGGCTGGAAGCCATTTAGTTCTATCCAGTGCCGCAATGCATTCTTGCGGCGCACTAACGGCAGTTTAATTAAAAGGGCAATCGGTAGTTCTGTTTCAACACCGAGCTGGCCAAGGTCAATTAAGGCGAGATCTTTGTTCAATAGAGCTGCCTCCGCACAGTGACTGGCACTACGCGACAAGCTCTCCACGGTTGCCGGCCAGCGTTCCTGCAGCAGCGGCATAACCGTGTTTCGCAGCAAGTTGCGACTATAACGATTCTCACGATTGGTCGGGTCTTCAACCCACTGCAATTGCCAGTGCTGAGCCAATGCAGACAACGTCGCGCGTGTGATACCAAGCAACGGTCGCAGGTGGAATCCGTCGCCCATTGTTTTGCTCTCTGGCATCGAGGCCAAACCACGTACGCCGGCTCCACGCATTAATTGCAAAAGCAGAGTCTCTGCCTGATCATCCGCATGATGAGCGGTCAGCAAGTACTCCCCCGCCAGCAGGTTTCGCTTCAGCGCGGCATAACGGGCATCTCTTGCGGCTTCTTCAGGGCTTTGGTCGTTGCCTGAAGCCACCTGTACTTTAAAACTGGTGTATTCGACACCCATTTCCTCACACACCTGCTCACAATGCCGCCCCCAACTTTCACTGGGCGCCTGCAAGCCGTGGTCGATATAAATCGCTCTCAATGATGCTGTTGGATTCTGTTTTACCCAGACGGCCGCTGCACACAACAACACATGTGAATCGAGCCCACCGCTGTAGGCGACAACGAGACGAGAACTGGCTTTCGCCGAAAGATTGCGCCCAAGCGCATGCGCAAGACTCGTGTGCAGCAACGCTTCGGCTTTAACGACAGCTCGTCCCGCACTATGCGGGGGCAGCGCGGACTGCTCAGGCTTGTTTGAATTCACCATAGGCACGCAACTTTTCGTTGCGTTTTGCAATCAGGTCATCCGAGAGCATCGCCGATAGCTGACTCAGATCTTCTGTCAGGGCATCGCGCAAAGCGTCTGCTGCGGCCTGGTGATCACGGTGCGCACCCCCCAGTGGCTCCGGGATAATTCGATCAATCAAATTAAGTTCTTTCAATCGATCCGATGTAATACCCATCGCCTCGGCGGCAGCAGGGGCCTTATCTGCGCTCTTCCATAAAATAGAAGCACAGCCCTCAGGGGAAATCACACTGTATGTGCTGTACTGCATCATGTTGACGCGATCACCTACGCCAATCGCCAGCGCTCCGCCAGAACCACCCTCGCCGATCACCGTGCAGATAATAGGTGTACGCAAATCAGCCAGTGTAATCAGGTTTCGCGCTATCGCCTCGCTCTGGCCACGCTCTTCTGCACCTACCCCGGGGTAGGCTCCGGGTGTGTCGATCAGAGTAATAAGTGGTAGATTAAATTTCTCCGCAAGCTTCATCACTCGCAACGCCTTCCGATAGCCCTCGGGTTTCGGCATTCCGAAGTTCCGGTGCAGCTTTTCTTTGGTATCACGTCCTTTCTGCTGCCCGATTACCGCCACGGCCTGGCCGTTCAAGCGCCCGATACCAGCCACTATCGCCGGATCATCAGCAAACGCCCGATCCCCGTGCAGTTCTTCAAACTCGCTGAAAATCAGACTGATATAATCCAGCGTGAAAGGCCTTCCCGGATGCCTGGCCACCTGCGATACCTGCCATGGATCAAGCTTCTGGAAAATCGACTCGGTGAGTTTGTCGCATTTGGTTTGCAGCTTGGTGATTTCTTCAGCCACGTCAATATCAACATCGTCAGTGGCTGTGCTCAGCTCTGCAATCTTCGCCTGTAGATCCGCTATTGGCTGCTCAAACTCTAGGTAACTGGGTTTCATTCGTCGGGGTTTGCTGCTGTGCTGGGGCTAGTGGATTTATTTCGCCCCGAGTATACCAAATAGAAGGTGGGTTTGTTTAGCCACCGCGTGGAGCTGGTGCCCGGTCAAATCGGCTTCTGGCAACCGCTTCCAATCAACCACTCTTCCGGTGAAGCGGAGTTTCAAAGGGTAATTAAGGACAAGGCGCGCCCCGACTATCCAGCCCGACACCTGGAGCCGACACTGAACAACGCTCTGGCGGTTCGAATGACCACATGCACCGCCTGATAACGCAAGACTTTACGCTCCCTGCCACGCCACGAAGAAGTGTTCGGAGCACCCCCACTGACAATAAAGCAGAAGCCTGAATTCCTTAAAATTTGATCACGGACATCTATTGCGTGTTGCCGGTAAATCACAAGCCGCGGCAGCACTTTCTGGTTAATAACGCCCAACCACAAAATCTCTATTACCAGATTCGTATTTTCGGTAACTTGAAAAGCTGTGAATTTTGACTTCCATTTCTTTGTAATCATCACACGCTCCATACTTGTATATATTTACAGTATGACTAATCGAACTTTATTCCGAAACATCGAAAGTAACCATCAATAGGGGGGATCGTTGCTTGACTATGATGACCCCTTCCTCCTACCAGGCAAAGGACGCCATAAAGTTTCATCAACACCAAACAACAAATGCCACTCGAAAATTGAGACCACAACAATCATTGTTACAACTACACCTGGCCCCGGCGCCAGTCGCGTAACATAAGCAGGAACTAAGTAATGAAATATATGCCAGGTTTTATTGCCGCCGAGACAAATGCACCTCCACAGCAATTGTCGACAATGGAAACTCAACTCCTGCGAGAAAAAAGCCACGATGGTTTGGCAGAACGCTTAGCCAGTTTCACGCACACTGAACCTGCGGACATTTATACCGCACGTCTGAACAACGAACTTCAACAGATCGAAGATAAATCAGTCAGTGGCTACTTTCTGATCGTTGCAGACTACGTGAACTGGGCCAGAACAAACGAAATTGCGGTCGGTCCCGGGCGCGGATCAGGACCATGCTCACTTGTTGGCTTCGCGCTAGGTATTACAGACGTAGACCCTATCAGGTATAACTTACCTTTCGAGCGTTTCCTGAATCCAGATAGACATTCCAACCCTGACTTTGATCTGGAATTTTGCGATAAACGCCGCAACGAGGTTCTGAACTATATTCAACATAGATATGGTAGTGATCGAGTCGCTCATATTAGTGCCGAAGATTCTATGCCACTGCAATCACGATTGGTCATCAGTGATCGCCCACTCGCAGAGGTTATCCCCTTACATTCAACATCGCCGACTGCAATCCCGGCCACCAAAATCACCCTGGAGCAGATCCCGGATTCAGGCCTTGTGCAGTTTAACGTTATCAATCAAAGCGCACTTAACCAGATTCAATCCAGCGTCCGGATACTTGCAAAAAAGGGGCATATCAATAACGCGTCAGATATACCACTGCACAATAGCCCTACCTACTCTCGCCTAAGTACAGGGCAGGTATCGAATATCGACTTACTCGATAACAAGCAATACAAATCCGCCCTAATTGCCGTGCAGCCTGATCGATTTGAGGAACTATGCGCTGTCATAGCGATGCACCGAACGCCATTTCTGATACCACACTACATACAGCACAAACAAACTCCTGAAGCCATCAACCCGGCACTGGATAACATTACTAAAGAGTCCTACGGACTAATCCTGTATCAGGAACAGATCATTAACATTGCTCATGAATTAGCGGGATTCACCTTGGCACAGGGCGATCTGCTTCGCCGCGCACTTCAACGCTCTGATCAAGACAGAACCCCTAATTTCAAAAAGGATTTTATAAAAGGGGCCGAACGCTTCGGGCTCCCGACTGTTGACTCGACAGATATTTTTGATCACCTGGTTGAATCAGGAAAGTATGCATTTTGCAAAGCACACGCAGTAGCTGTTGCACTCATTACCTACCAAACCGAGTGGCTAAAACTAAAGACACAATCGCTGTGACTATATAAAGACTGAAATACCCCTAATTAATTTTCGCTTGCGCGACAATTCAAAATTCTATGTTTGATACAGGTTAGAAGTCATAGCTAAAATCGGCCAATCCGTAATAAGCAGAAGCACCCGGTTGTTCTGTCCCCTTGCCTGCCTCAAAGAAACCCGCTGACAAACTAACCGACCATGACTCAGATTCTTCATACCCCACAACTACATCAAACGCCTGCCCCACATCTCCGTTAACGCCTGTCAGTGCTAAATCGAGTGAAGAGTCTCTTAACTCAGTGGTGGCACTTACCTGTTGATAGTGATGATAGAAAATAGAAAAAAAACTGGATGACAACAAAGGGAATGTGACACCCGCTGTCCCTACCCGCAGGTTTGACAGTTCAGGGCTTAAAGCCAATCCGTATATCGACCAATCAGTGACCCGACCCACATTGACAGAATTACCATGCAAACCGGATTGCCGATAACCTCTATCGGTGCTATCAGACAGATCAGAATCTTTTGAGGTTCCCGCAAAAGCCATTGTAAATTCCGGTCTGCCTGGAATGTTGGATGGGAACCACGTTGCACCGAAATCGTAACCCCATCCGCGCAAATCTGTTTCAGCAACCAGTAGTTGCGTAGACACACCAGCATCGTCTTCAGAGGTCTCGAATACTTTTTCCTTGCCTGAAACTGATCCCACATCAATCCAGTAATCCACCGGGTGTTCATTCGAAAATTGGAAAGCACCCTGGGCACGAGCACCAATCCAGACAGCATCAGTTTCAATATCATCTGTCAATGCAGAGCCATCATTCAAACCGGTCAGCAAAAGCGACACAAGATGCTGCTCATTTACTTGATGGGTGAACTCACCGATCCATCGATAAACGGGATCATCCTCCGGCTCGAACAAGTCGCTCCAGAAATTATCCTCTGTTTCTGCACCCAACCCGACTGTCAGGTTCCAACGCTCCGCCGCAATACTCGTGCTTAGTAAATCAAGTGTGCTATCGAACATCCAGCCTCTTGACTCTGATATCGATTGGGTTCCGACGATCACATCGCCTGAGAAGTTATCAGTAGCAAACAGATACTGAAGATATATTTCATCTGCACCAACATCTGACTCTATTTCACTAATAGGAATGGTAAGTTCAAGAGTACCGGATAATACCGGGCTGAAATTGTGGTTAAGTGAAACGCTGATATCAGCTGCGGTATCAGAACTCTGACTGGCCACCGCATCTGTAAAATTGTTGTTGGTATCCTCACGGGAGAACCCGAACTCAATCGACAGATCAGTATTCGTCGAAGTGTCCTGATCCTCATCAATACTAACTGGTATTACTGCCTCTACGGGACCTTCGGCTACCCCCCTTGATTGGCTGTCCGGGTCTGGCGTTACAGGCGAAACCGCAGTTACCGAAGGTGTTGATTCAATTTCCGTATCGACTTTTTCTGGTTCAACAGCTAAAGCCTGTTCAGACACAGAATCTGACTCTCTGTCCGTAGTTTTACTAACTTCTGTTAGCACCTCAGGATTAGCAGTCACCTTTGTCACTGCATTGTCAGCATCATCTGGGGCTTCCACTACTTCATTTACTTGTTCAGGCTGATCAATGGAAGTATTCGCATCAGTAACAGCGCTGGTTTCTGCTTGAGATTCATTTAACTCAATGGCGGTGACCACGGTAGTCGATCTGACCTCTTCAAACACGACCACTGGTTCGAAAGGCACAGACTTCACAGGGGCTACACTGGCGGTACTTCGACGGGTGTCTGGTTCACCTCGCTTGATGGACTCCTGCCTGTCCAACGCCTGTAACAACGCATTGTCTGCTTTTTCCCGCATTTCTTCTGATACGCCCCGAGCGTTCACCAGAAAATACAGCGTCGCCATTGCTGTTCTGAAATCATTCTTGCTTAACCGCTCCTGCGCATAAACCCAATAGGTATTAACCTGATCTTCTGTTAGTACTCTGACGGCTCCCTGATCAGTTGGATTAACATTCGGGCTATTCTGCTGCGCATGGCTTGACAGGGGTGTCATGCTGCCGATTCCAGCCAGCACAAACAAAGGTAACGCTTTATGCATTGTTGTATTTATCCTGCTGCTGCCACGTGCGGGATTTCTCTTGCAGGTTGCGTGTCGACCTGTTCAGCTAACTTGGTATTTATCGATCTGCCTAACTGCTTTCCAACTAATTGATTGGCAGGATTTCCACCCCAAACACTGCTCTCAGGTACCACACTCCCTTTCATCAGAAAAGAATCAGACAAGATGGTTGAACCATTTTCAATGGTCGTACCATAGTGAATAAACGCGCCAATACCCAGGTTACATCGGTCACCTATAACGACTCTGTCTGATTTAAACACACCGTCTTCCATCGAATGCGCCTGAACCAGCGAATGCTTGTTTAAGCAACAGTCATCTCCAACACTCACCAGACTGGGCTCTGGAAATGCACAACCTGCATCGTACACTCTTTTCCCCACTTTCAAACCACGCAGGCGCTGAAACCACGGCTTCAGTGCAGTGCCGTTAAATATCTCTATAAGTGGATTATCGTTCATTTTCCAATAACGTTCATGGTCCCAGAACGGCTTCTCGTAAATCGAACAGTACAGTGGTTTCAGCCCATTAAACTGCATCGCGATATGTTCAAATAGTATGGTATAAAAAATCGCAAACAGCAGACCTGCAATACCACTAATCAGCAATACCGTGGCCTGGACCGACACAACGGGATAGGCGTGGAGTAACTTAAACACCTGGACTGTAGCCAATGACAGGAAAAACAGCTGCGTACACGATTTAAAAAAGAACAGAGCCAGGGTTAACAAGTTAGACAGCAGCTTCCGGTGTATACACTTTCGCAGTAACTCGGGATCTTTGTATTGCTCAAATTGCCGGTCACGATCAACGCTTCTGGGTATTTCAAAAGGCGGGGAGCCTAAAATACCTACACCTGTTCGAACCGGCCCGTCTATCGGCACCATAGTCTTGGTGCCAATAAGACAATTGCTGCCAATTTTCGCCCCTGTTGGATAATAAATGTCATTACCAAGGAACGTATCTTCCGGGATATTAATTTCACCCAATCGAAAGGTCGTATGAGAAATATCAATATTCTTCATAGTAAGCCCGTCCGCCACCATGGCATTTCGACTGAATCCACATAAAAACGGCGAATTATGCTGCTGCTGTACCCCGGCGTTTGATCCCGTTTGAACGACTCCTTTCATTCCATACCCGATCGCCTTGAAGTAATACATTATCAGGGAACTGTCACCGAATATTCTATTTAGTAAACTGGAATTACTAAACCTGGCCATCCAGGTGCTTAAGACAAACTGAACCCCGAAAAGTGGTGACGATTTATTCGTCACCAGAAAGTGTTTAATGATACGAGGGAATACCGTGACTGACACACAGGCCAGTACAATACCGAAAAAATACAGAAATACAGTACCAGAGAATAACCAACCAATATTAGATGATGATAGATAGGGCAAGTATTCAGCACTACGAGGGGCCAGAAAATCAATAAGCAGGAAACCTAACGGCGCTAGAAAGATACCGGGAACAACCAATAGTGCGGTATACATCCAACGGCGCCAAGCGCCGAATTCAATCTCATCAGATTTTACAAAACAGGTTGACACTGGCTCTGCAGGAGACCCCTGATAGTTACTCCCTGTAACCAATACCTGATTCCGATGCACTACTGAGTTATTACCCAGTTGGATATTATCCTGAATGGTTGCACCGGCATCCAGCACACAGGTCGGGGATACAAAAACGTTATCACCAACCGATATCGGTCCGGGTAAAATATAGCCGTTTCGCACGGTACGCGCGGCCATATACACCTTTTCCCTGATCATCGTATTACTGCCCACAGAAACAAGGTCCGGGAATGTTGGAGCACCCGTCATTATGGTGGTGTTCTTGCCAACCTTTACTCCAATCATACGAAGGTAAATTATATGCAACGGCAAACCTACAAATGCGTTAAGCGGATTACCACTGATGGCGATACCCGCCACCCAGAGCTTAAGATGCTTCGCAGTCCAAAGCGGTATAGGCGTATCATCCTTTCCCCCCATCATTAGCCACTTCAGACCCCAGAAAAACACAATGGTGAACAAGAACATAAAGTTCGTGTAGGCGAACGCATATTGGTATTTTTGAGTATAAGTTTCGACACCTGCCAACCAATGCATACCAAACAAAAATAAAAGCAGCCCCAAGAACCCTAGTAATAAACCCACTGCAATTTGAAAAGTGCTGAATAATACATACCTGAGATTACTGACGGTATGTGTAGGTAACAGATCTCCCGGACCTCTTACATAGGGTGTCGTGCACCCTTTAGCCGACCCGCCGTCCAATACCGCCGACAGCTTTTCAATAGTTGGATTCTGATAGACATCCTTCAGAGATATTCCCGCATTCGGTACAGATTTATTAACTCTTGAAACAAACTGTGCCATCGATAACGAATTTGCACCGAGACTGTTAAAAAAATGAGCCGCTGCCGAAATACGATCATGTTTTAGTACATCTGCCAGTTGTAGCGCCAAATCAGTTTGCAACCCGGCCTTGGCCACCTGAAAATCCTTGTCAGACGACTGCCGTCTTTTCAGTTCCGGTTCAGGTAATGACTTGCGATCGACCTTACCACTAGGAAGCACCGGAAACTCCGGCAAACACTGAATAAACGCTGGCACCATATAGCCCGGCATTCGTTCACGCAGGGTACTTTCCAGATTATCAAACGTGTCAGCAGAACAATCAGTGGTACAACTTATATACAAAACCAGTTCCTTTACACCACCTGTCATGTCTATAGCTGTGGTAACTGCCTGTGATACTCCAGCAACGCTCATGGCTACAGATTCTATTTCCTCAAGCTCTATCCGGTATCCGCGTATTTTAACCTGAGTATCAATTCTTCCCAGATAGTCAATGGTACAGTCTTGATTAATACGACCAAGATCCCCGGTACGATATATTTTTTTACCTGGATTATCTGGTAAACATACGAAGTCGTCGATAAAAACAGATCCGGTTTTTTCTGGCAGATTGACATAACCTTCTGCCAACCCTATCCCCGCTATAGCAATTTCGCCTACCTCACCCTGCGGCAATGCGACCGAATCTTTCGGTGCTAAAATTAAAATCGAATAAGATGGCAACGGTCCGCCAATGGTTACCGTGCCGTCTTCTGTCATTACCTGCCATGTGGCCGTTACAGTGGCTTCAGTCGGGCCATAGGTATTTAACATTCGCCTGTCACCGGTAGCCCACCGCTTAGCGAGCGGCTGTGGACAAGCTTCCCCGGACACCATAATAAATCGCAACAGTGGCAACGGGGTTGAAACCGTAGCCAATAGTGTTGGCGTGCAACATAGTGCGGTCACTTTATGCAACAGAAGGAATTCAGCCAGATCATCACCCACCAGACTCGCATCGACCGGTGCCGGTACCAATGTTGCCCCAACTAACAACGGCAACCAGATCTCCTCGAATGAAAAATCAAATGCTATTGTCAGCCCCTGATAGACCCGATCCGATTCAATGTATCCATAGGTCGCACTGGCCACCTTCAGGAAATTGCAAATACTGGCATGGGAAACAGCGACCCCTTTGGGCCTGCCGGTGGAACCAGAGGTATAGATGATGTACGCGAGTGATTCACAAGATATTTCTACCTTCACGCGTTCCACAGGCAGACTACTGATGCGGTCTGCCTCGGCATCAACGGCGATAACTCTCTGACTGATCATTGGCAGGTTATCGGCCAGAGACTGCACACAAAGCAGGAGCTCGGCTTCGCTATCTTGCAAAATAAATTCGATACGATCAGCTGGAAAGCTCTTATCCAGAGGCACAAAAGCTGCGCCCGCTTTCATTACAGCCAGAATTGCAGCATACGCGTACACAGAACGATCAAATAAAAGCCCGACTCGATCACCGGCCCGAACACCTTCCGAAACCAGATAACGAGCCATTTGATTTGACAGATTGTCAAGCGCAAGAAAGCTGTACGCCTCGTCCCCGTAATCAATCGCTGTTTGTCGATCAGCACGCGTCACGCCCATCGAGTCGCAAAACGCTTCAAAGAGTTGATGCGCGGTTTGCGGCGCCTGGTGATTAAAGTCCACCACATCGCTGTCACTCACCAGCACCGGTACTTCACACAAAATATCGCGAAGCGGATGACGCAGTGCCGCGTGCTTTTCTACTTTCCAGCGAGGCTGAAAATCACTTGCTAAACATACCCTGCCCATTGCCACAATTCCCTGTTGCTAACCACTACTAAACTCTCGTGCAGATCTCACATCACGTTTTGCAAGGGAATAGCTTCGCAAGGTTTTTTTGTATAATCGGCGGCATAATTACCGAAGGTTAGCTGGCAACAGTTCTCAAGAATATCTAACCCTTCTTCAAGTAAAGCATCGGGCGTTGTGATTGGCATGAGTAGCTTTATGACTTCATCCTCCGGACCAGAGCGCTCAACGATCAAACCGTTTTCAAAGGCCAGGCGGGTAATATTTGCGGCTTTTTCAGGATCACTGCACTGCAAACCCCGCATCATGCCACGTCCTTTGCTTTTTACTACATCATCTGGAAAATTGTTAACCTGCCGTGTAAGCCAGTCACCAATCTTTGCGCTTCGTCCGGCAACCTGTTCTGTAAGTTCACCGTCCTGCCAATACGTTTCAATGGTGGCCGCTGCGGTGACAAAAGCATGGTTATTGCCACGAAAGGTACCGTTATGTTCAGCAGGTTTCCAATGATCAAGAGACCGTTTAATCAACACTGCCGACAAAGGCAATCCAAAACCGGAAAACGACTTTGACAAGGTCACAATATCAGGGGTAATGCCGGCGGGCTCGAAACTAAAGAACGTTCCCGTGCGTCCGCAACCCGCCTGGATATCATCTACGATCAATAATATTTCATGCTTTTTGCAGATTTTTTCAAGCTTTTTCAGCCAGAAATTACTCGCTGCATTTAATCCTCCCTCACCCTGAACCGTTTCAACAATCACTGCTGCCGGTAGTTCGAGACCGCTGGATTTATCCTCTAATGCATGGGAAAAATAACCAAGTGAATTTAACGCTCCATCCATATAGCCGTCATATGGCATGAAAGTAGTGCCGGTCAAAGGCAATCCGGCAGCGCCACGATTATACTGATTACCGGTTGCCGCAAGCGCACCAAGAGACACACCATGGTAACCATTAGTGAAGCTCACAATATTGGTTCTACCCGTGACTTTTCTGGCAAGTTTCATCGCAGACTCAACAGCATTTGTACCGGTGGGCCCGGTAAATTGCACTACATAATCAAGCCCGCGGGGCCGTAGAATAATATCTAACATGGCTTCAAGCAGTCGCTCCTTCGAAGCGGTTTGCATATCAAGCCCTTGCGCTATTGAATCGTTTTTAATGTATTCGATCAGTGGTTCTTTTAAAGCCGGTGGATTGTGGCCATAGTTTAATGACCCGCAGCCAGCTAGAAAATCTATGTACTTCCTTCCATCAGTACTCCAGATCTCTGAGCCGACAGCTCTGGAAAAAGTGACCGGGAATGCTCGACTGTAACTGCGAACCTCTGACTCAATTGCTTCAAATATTGAACAAGCCATTACTCTAACTCTCCATTGTTACGTACAAATATTTATCAGACACAGTTCCAAATTACTGTGTTTTTCCTCGACCTGATAGCTAAACCATACAACTTAAGTATCATGTTGTAAATTAAACTTAACACTAATCTATTAACTGTAAAATCACCCATTCGAGTAATAAAATTAGTTACTTGTATAATTTTTTACAACATAGGAAGTAGATTTATTAAATATCTGTAAATAAATCTATACACCATTTGAATCATTTTCATTGCGTAAAACAGTCGCACCTCGCCACTGATAGAGAAAAACCAATCGGAGTCAGAAGATAGAAGAAACGGTAACGCTCAGAGACCACCGATTGAGTTTCATTGAAGAAGAACAACAGGTGCACGGAAAATAATCACAAGCAGTACCACAACAAACTGACAACTATTTTTTGGAGAACACACACCGCAATGAACCTGCAGTGCCGCCCCTTGCCCCCTGCAAGCTAGCCATCAGGAAGACAGCCAGAACTACTCGGCAATTTAGGTGAGACACCGCGTAGACGAAGCAGGTTGGCTGCATGGCATCCTGCTTGAAGAATATGTCAGTTGGCAGATGCGGGCTGCGGGCTGCGGGCTTAAGACAATACAACACAGCAGTTGAATTACAGTGGCAGTTGCTCGAATACAAAGCACGTCAGCAACTCGCCAATGAAAATTCTCACCCCCAATCGGGCCCGCTAGTCGGGTCCTCTTTTCTGTGTTGTCTTTATTCCAGACTGGATATAGTTCCGCAAGACACTCCGTAACAGCAACTCAAGGAAAGAGCATTCAATCAGCTAGCGCTAACAGGCTGTCTTTCTCAAGCCAGCACATGTTGCAATCCACTGATTTAGTGTTTTACAGTTTTTTCCAACCTGACTCGTCTTCTTACTATTAACATCGACAGCAAACAGAGAATGGAAATCGGAAATACCCCGCCACCGGATGGGCTCGAACTATCATTGAGAGGCGTCGATTGTACCCCGGTAAGAAATTGAGAAGGAACTGACAACTTAATCGAAATATCAGTGGGTACACCATCCACATCGACATAATAACTATCGTTATTGTTCGTCGTGGTGGTGTAAGTTCTTTCCACCCCGCCCTCAGACCAGACATGCGTGACTTCGACAGGGCTTGGACTACGCGGAGTGCTATCTACCAAATGCGCATACACTTGAAGCGTATTGATCGCCTGATCTCCGCCATAGCTAAGGTAGATCGAATCTGCCGGATTGCCAAGCCTCACTTCCTGTTGTGCATTGGTATGCCAGTGCTCCATATCGGACGGCATATTCGACGCATAGAAATCGGTATAAGCAAACGGCAGGTTTGCCGCGTATGACATGGTAAAGTCGTTAAACAGCGCTTCATCCAATTGATTAGACTGGTAACTGGCACCCGCTGAAAACCATGCAATCCTGGTACCCGGTGGAGCCTCAGTCACCACCGTAAACGGACCTCTCATACGACTGGTATCAGACACCGGATCGTATTCTGTCGGCTCTACCACCATATATTTATCGAGATCGCTTGTATCTGTCGTATCGGGGCGCATCTCCATGACACGTGTCTGCAGTCCGTAGTGGTCACCCGTTCGAAAGCTCATGACGTTGCTGCCTGTACGAAGCGAAGGCAGAGAGGCCGGGGCAAGTTGCACCCAGGTGGTGATATCCAGCGACCGAACCACTGCTGTGTTTGGTGTACCATTCAGTTCCATCTTAAACAGATAACCGTATCTTCCGGCCACTTGTTTTGTCAGATCTAGTCGTGAAGCCTGCGGCAATGATTGCCACGTTATACCGTTGTCCAGCGAGAAACTGAAAGACACACCCGTTGAATCAGTTACCACGACTGAAGCTTCTTTATCATCGGCGGTCGTTGCTGTGCTACCCACCAACGGTACAATCACATAAGGCGTTCGCACTTCAAAGATCGCATAGCCAGAACCGGGCTCTTTCAGCGTCAAGCCCGCCGCAGTGGCTTCTATGTTCAGAGAGTCATAAGCACCATCGATAAAATCAGTGGATTGTTCAGTTAAATCCGGCTGATAAATAAACTGACCGTTACCATGCGTGTATTTTGAAAAGGACTCGTGTTTCGACTTTGGCCCCCGCGGCGACTGCTTGATCAGCTGATCAACAAACG
Organism: Herpochondria borealis; assembly: GCA_032274145.1. Taxonomy (NCBI): domain Eukaryota; phylum Rhodophyta; class Florideophyceae; order Ceramiales; family Ceramiaceae; genus Herpochondria; species Herpochondria borealis. Next base: position 8,340 of record JAVCKV010058650.1, on the reverse strand, counting down.
GCTCCGTATTGTAGCTTGGATGATGTAGCCATCGACCACCTTGAGGTGCCCACCAGCGTGTAAAAGTTTCCCCTTGCTTTAAGGTAAAGTCCATCGTGTGACCACTTTGATGAACCCCGTAGCGATAAAGCAGATCACTTTCAACATAGGCTTCCTTGATATCAGGAATATAATCGAGTGGAAAAAACACATCACTGTTCGGGCGATTCCATAAAGAATCGTTGGTCTGCGACTCTTCCATTGAAGCCAATGAGCCATCAGGCCGGCGGAACGTAGCCCTGAGATCCAGATCAAGATAATGCCAATCGTTGTCATAGAAAACTTCAGACGCTACATGATCATTCCAGGGAACATCAACAACGCGTGCAGCCCCCATGCCTGCGTCTTGCCAGATACCAGCCATCACCGGACCTAACACATCGCAATAGCCCACACTAAAGACATTGATCAGTTTTATCGGGTCACGTACCAGACTGTATTCGTACAGCTTTTCATTACCTTCGAAAGCACCCGCCCCCATTGGATAAAGGCCGGTATTATAGTCAGTCAGATAGTCAAACACTGCCAGGGCTTTCTGATCACCAAACTGATTACGCCAATCAGGGTATTCGGCAAAGGTCTTAAGACTGTAAGCGTCCGCGTTATGCTCAGACACCACTCTTGGAGAATAGACGCGCGCCTGTGCAATAGAGGCGAAACTAATAGTCCATACAACCAACAAAACAGCTGTATTAATCCATTTACACATAGTCATTAGAAGAACATTAAAGGCGACCATGAAGAGTACAGAATAGATTTACCGGGGGCTATCCAGATGTATCCGGTAGTTCACCGGGCTAGCCGGGCGGAGGTTTAATTTGTGAACCAGGGCTCAGTTCCCGGCTATGCAGTATTCGCAACACTGCTTGCAGAGCTAAAAATCCGGCTGGAGAAATAAAGTCTTTTTCAGACACAGCGGCGGTCTTACAAATATTGACAAGGCAGCACACGCGAACCCAACGGCGGGTCCAGCCCCCCCCCCTGGTTTCACCAGTTGCCTATTTACAGATCACTCAACTAATAAACAACATCCACGTCACTAACACCCTCGGTACGACTAAGAGACTCTATCAGCTGAGCAGTTGGATTAATCTGCCAATCATCGCCCAACTTGATTCGGGCTGTGGCAGCCTCATTCGTGTAGTCAATGTAGACCGGCAATCGCCCGCCTGTGCGATGATTCGCCAGTGCAGAGTGAATATTCTGCAGGGAATCCAGATTCTTTGATCGCCACGTCACCAGTAACAAACGGGCAAAACGCTCACGCGCTTCTTCAATCGTGTAGATTTGGCGGGCGCGTATGCTGTAACCACCGCTAAATGAATCGATCCCTAACCCACCGTCGACAACCACAATAGCATCAGCCTGCATCTTTGCTCCGTCACCTTCGAGAAGCTCACCAGAGACAACGACATCAACTTTGCCACCCCGATCATCGAGTGTGGCCGTCATAATCTTACTGCCCCGATTGGTTGCACGAACTCTAATATCCGTCACCAGGCCAGCCACTACCGCATCCAGACCGCGCTGGCCCCAGCCACCACCTTCATCTCCGGTGGGCGTTGGCACCCGCGCACATTGATCTGCAATTCTGCCGCTGGTAATTTTGGTCAGCTCTTGCAGGTAGGGTTCAATCGGGTGGCCACTAATGAATAGCCCGGTGGTTTTTCGCTCGCCAGTGAGGCGCTCTATATCTGACCAGTCTTCGATTTGCTTTAGCTCAACCGACGACGCATCGTCACTGGATGCCACATTGCCAAACATATCCGACTGACCACTATCCTGGTTTCTTGCCTGCTGTTGAGCGGCCCCCAGCGCAAGCCCGAGATTACCCATCATGGTGGCTCTATTTTCACCCAGACAATCCAGCGCCCCGGCTCTGATCAAACACTCAAGTACACTTTTACCGACATTGGCACCACCAATTCTGCGACAAAGATCGATCAGGTTTTTGTATGCACCATTTTCATTTCTTTCATCGAAAATCTTTTCCAGTACGCCTTCCCCGACACCCTTAATCGCACCAAGGCCGTAGCGTACCGAGTGCGAGTTAGTCGGGGTAAAACCGGTTTCAGATTTATTAACATTCGGTGGTAACAACTTTAACCCGGACTCCAGACAATCATCTATGGTCCGCACCACTTTTTCCGTTGCGTCCATATCAGCGGTTAAAACTGCACTAAAAAACTCTGATGGAAAATGACACTTTAACCATGCAGTCTGGTAAGACAGAACAGCGTAAGCCACCGAGTGCGACTTGTTAAAACCGTAGCCCGCAAATTTTTCAACCAGATCAAAAATATTGCTACTTAAATCATCGTCGATATTATTCTGCCGACAACCATCAACAAACACTTGTCTTTGCTTGGCCATTTCTTCGGGCTTTTTCTTACCCATGGCTCGCCGCAATACATCTGCACCACCCAGTGAATAACCGGCCAGCACCTGACCAATCTGCATCACCTGTTCCTGATAGACAATCACACCATAGGTGGATTCAAGAATAGGTTTTAAACTGTCATGCTGATAATCAGGGTGCGGATAAGACACCGGCGCCTGGCCATTTTTACGGGCGATAAAATCGTCAAGCATCCCGGAGCTCATCGGGCCCGGTCGATACAAAGCAACCAGTGCGACCACATCATCAAAGCAATCCGGCTTAAGGCGCGCGATCAGCTTTTTCATCCCGCCTGATTCCAGCTGAAACACACCGGTTGTTTTTGCTTCCTGCAATAAGCGATAAGTACTCCCGTCATCAAACGGTAGTTTATCCAGATTCAGTTGATCATCGGATGCTCGATTTGCATTGATCATCCTCACCGCGTTATCAATGATGGTCAGTGTGCGCAAGCCCAGAAAATCGAACTTCACCAGGCCAACGGCTTCTGCGTCATCCTTATCAAACTGAGTCACCAGGCTTGAACCATCCGCTTCACAGTAAAGCGGCGTAAAGTCAGTCAGGCGCGTGGGGGCGATCACCACCCCACCCGCATGTTTACCGGCATTTCGCGGTAGACCCTCTAGCTGTAGCGCCATTTCAATAACAGTTTTTGTATCTTCTTCTGTATTAAAGGCGCGCTTTAAATCTTCTGATGCTTCAAGTGACTTGGTTAAAGTGATACCGATATCCATCGGCACCATTTTCGATAGCCGATCACCAAACCCATAAGGGTGCCCCATCACACGGGCCACATCACGTACCACCGCTTTCGCAGCCATGGTGCCGTAGGTGATGATCTGCGACACTTTATCGCTACCGTATTTATCAGACACATAGGCAATAACGCTATCGCGTTTGTCCATGCAAAAGTCGATATCAAAATCCGGCATCGATACACGTTCGGGGTTTAGAAATCGTTCAAACAGCAGATCGTAAGCCAGCGGATCTAAATCAGTAATACCCAACACATAGGCCACCAAGGACCCCGCACCAGAGCCACGGCCGGGCCCTACAGGTACATCGTTGGCACGGCTCCATTTTATAAAGTCAGAGACAATTAAAAAGTAACCCGGGAACTCCATTTGGATAATAACGTTAAGCTCGCGCTCAAGCCGTTTATCGTAAGGTTCTCTGATCTCTGCAAAATCGGGGCGCGAAGTGTCGTATAAGTGCCCGAGCCGCCAGTCCAACCCTTCCTGTGACAGTTGCCGCAAGTACTCACTTTCAGGCATGCCACCCGGCCCGGGAAAATCAGGCAACACCGGCGCACCCAGAGAGATCGTTAAGTTACAGCGCATCGCAATCTGCACCGTATTTTCAAGTGCAACCGGAATGTCTTTAAACAGCTCAGCCATTTCAGACGCACTGCGTAAATACTGCTCTTCGCTATAGTTTTTGGGTCGCCGCGGGTTACTGACCTCGTACCCCTGGTGAATACACACGCGGATTTCGTGGGCTTCAAATTCTTCCGGCTTGATAAACCGAACATCGTTGGTCGCCACCACAGGACACGCCGCTTTCCCGGCCAGTTGAATCGCCGCCTGGTTATAACGCTCTTCGTCCGGACGACCGGTGCGTTGCAACTCAATATAAAAACGATCGGGAAATTGCTTTTGCCAACGCTTGAGACACTGCTCGGCTTCCTGGGTGTTTTCAGCCAGTAACGCCCGGCCAATATCCCCTACCCGACCGCCGGATAGCGCAATGATGCCTTCGGTTTTTCCCTTCAGCCAATTAAAATCGATGACTGCCCCAAGCTCGGACTGACCTTCCTGATAACTTCGCGACACCAGCTCGGAAAGATTTAAGTACCCTTCCATGTTCTGTGCAAGCAATACAACCGGCGTCAGAAATCCCTCGGGATTAGCGATCTTGGCGTCTACACCAATAACCGGCTTCACGCCCGCCTTAACAGACGCCCGATAAAATTTAATCAACGCAAACATGTTGCTTTGATCAGTCAGCGCGATCGCCGGCATGTCGCCCGCGACCGCCGCCCCCATCATTCTGGAAATCCGCACCACGCTATCAACCAGCGAGTACTCGGTATGGACGCGAAGATGGACAAAACTCATAAAACACCCTCGGCAGTCACTTTATGACTGGTCGTTTTGTTGCTCACCGCTCCAGTGCTAACGGCAAGTAATTCACGCACCGGGGCAAAAGTCCGTCGGTGAATATCCAGCACACCATGTTTCTGCAGAGCTTCCATATGGGCACGGGTCGGATACCCCTTATGACGGTCGAAACCGTAATCAGGATATTGATCATGCAACGCGATCATTGATTCGTCTCGTGCCACCTTGGCCAGAATGGACGCGGCGGCGATTTCCTGCACACGTGCATCCCCCTTCACCACCGCCTGACAATTAAACGAAGTCACCGGGCAGCGATTTCCATCAATAAGACAGTGATTGGGCGGAACCGCCAACCCCTCGATAGCGCGGGTCATGGCCAGCATCGAGGCATGCAGAATATTTAATTGGTCAATTTCTGCCACCGTGGCTTCGGCCACACACCAGGCCACGGCGCTTGCCTTGATTTCGATCGCCAGTGCTTCGCGTTTGTCGACGGTCAATGCCTTCGAATCAGCCAGCCCGTTGATCTTCTTTCGCGGGTCCAGAATCACCGCCCCGGCAACCACGTTACCAGCCAGCGGCCCGCGCCCGGCCTCGTCTACGCCGGCCACCAGATAGCGTTTGCCGCTTCCGGAGTTGTCGAGAAAAAGCTCGTCGAATGACAGTGGGGTAAATGGCATAACGGGCCTCAGTTGAATGGCCCAATGATATCCGCTCCGGCATCAGCTTGCATCAGAAATGCTTCAATTCATCAGCACCTGCGGTGGTACAGACTGGCGGAACCTGACAGGTTTTCTCTGATAGCATAAGACCCTGTTATCAGCCCGGTAGCCGGGCACTGACGCCGCCTTCCATTATCCAGAGGAATCCCGCATGTCCCCCACAGAGACTGACCTGCTGTTAATCATTGATGTACAAAACGATTTTTGTCCGGGCGGCGCGCTGGCAGTCACCGACGGCGACAGTATTGTCCCGATCATCAACGATCTGATCCCCCGATTTTCTAAAGTAGCGTTAACCCAGGACTGGCATCCGGCTGGCCACAGCTCATTTGCCACCAGCCACACGGGGCACGAACCTTTCACCAATATCGCCATGCCCTACGGAGACCAGACCCTGTGGCCGGACCACTGCATCCAGGGCAGCAACGGTGCTGAGTTCCACGGTTCATTAAATACCCACCCCGCATCGATCATCATCAGAAAAGGGATGAATCCCGCTGTTGACTCGTATTCCGCATTTTACGAAAACGATCAAAAAACCAGCACCGGCCTCAGCGGGTTTCTGCGCGACCAGAACATACAACAGGTTTTCTGTGTCGGACTGGCGCTTGATTACTGCGTTTTCTTTTCTGCACAAGATGCAGTCAAAGAGAATTTTAAAACAACCGTGATTACCGATGCCTGCCGTGCCATTGATATGGATGGCAGCGCCAAAAAGGCCATTGATGAAATGACCGCCAACGGAATCTCCCTGATCCAGAGCGGCGCACTACTCGCGTAACTCACCACCCGCAAACTCAACCTTATTAACACCCCGGAACTACTCACATGTCTGACTCTAAAGTGGCACTTATCACTGGTGCATCCTCCGGCATTGGAAACAAAACCGCAGCAGCTTTTATTGAATCCGGCTACCGGGTTGCTGTCACGGCCCGTCGCAAAGAACTGCTTGATGAACTGGTCAAAGATGCAGACCCGGCTTCAGTGCTGGTGTGCCCTGCAGATCTGACTGACGCAACATCAGTTGATACGCTCTATCAACAAATCACAGATAAGTTTTCAAGACTTGATGTAGTCTTTAACAACGCTGGCAATAACGTAAAAGCAGCCCCCATAGGTGATATCAGTGTTGAAGACTGGAAGAAAGTGGTTGATGTTAATTTAACCGGAGCATTCCTTGTTGCCCGTGGTGCGTTTAATGTCATGCGTGCCCAACAACCCATGGGCGGAAGAATAATTAATAACGGTTCTATCTCTGCACATGCCCCGCGTTGGGGATCATCACCCTACACCAGTACTAAACACGCCATCACCGGCCTCACAAAAACAATATCTCTAGACGGCCGCCCCTTCAACATAGCCTGTGGCCAAATAGATATTGGCAACGCCGCCTCTGAAATGACAGAACGAATGAAAACCGGTGTGCCACAGGCTAATGGTGAAATGCAAATTGAACCGGTAATGAACGTTAGTAATGTAAGTACTGCAGTATTGCAAATGGCAGCACTACCGCTTGATGTGAACGTTCAGTTCATGACTATCATGGCGAGTCATATGCCTTTTATTGGACGCGGCTGATAAGCAACCGCAGACTAAAGACCAATTTTTAGCAGTCCATTAAGAGGACCAGAGAAGTAAAACCTTATAGCGCTGAAGTAATCTTCTAAAGATAAAAAAACGCAATTGATTCCGCACCCGGAGTTCATAAAAAACTTAGACAATAATATGGGTCTTTGGCTTTATCAATTTCGGGTAGTGCCTTACGGAATCTTATCCAGGCTCGTGTAAAGCCCACACACAAAAAGAGGGCCCGACTAGCGGGCCCGATTGGGGGGTGAGACTTTTCAACAAAGCACAATAGTGGATTGCATATCTCTGGAGAGGTATCAAAAATTTTATAGGCCAGTGTTCTTTACCGGCTGACTGTTCACTATCCAGTTTATGTGCCACCCGCCCTTCAACTCTTTCAACACACTCCTGTTTTTGCCAGATAGTTCACAAATAGGCGCCCAACTAACTGAAACTCGGTTTACAGCACACCTCTTGAATTCACCTTGGGCCATCCACACAATTGTATTGTCGCTGGCTGATCGCTGCCAGACAGGGCCAGCCAGTGACGATTCTTTTAATTTTTTCATATTGCTTCACAGGAGAATATGCAATGAACGCTATTGATTTTTCACCCCTATATCGCAGCACCGTTGGCTTTGATCGGCTGGCTACTCTGCTCGACTCTGCCCAGCGCCACAATCACAGCAACGGGTATCCTCCGTACAACATCGAGTCCACCGGCGACAACGACTACGCTATAACACTAGCCGTTGCAGGTTTCGAAGAGTCTGAACTGGACATTCAATCTGAACGCGGTGTACTAACCGTGAGAGGACAAAAAGCCGCTGATGACAAACACGAACGCAACTACCTTTATCAAGGTATTGCAACGCGAACCTTTGAACGAAAATTTCAACTCGCTGATCATGTTGAAGTCACTAACGCTGACCTCGCCAATGGCATGCTCACCATCAGTCTGGTCAAAGAGATACCAGAAGCAATGAAACCAAAACGTATTGCAATCGGTGGCGGTACAACCATTGATCACCAGGTCAATGAAGAAAACGAGATCGCCGCGTAACAGCAAAGCTATCTCTACAAAAGCCCGGCGCTAGTCGGGCTTTTTTTTGTCAAGCGCAATCCCGACTCACCCATCACGAGTCTCCCCACAACAAACATCATGGGAGGGTGCCGGTAAAGAACGCACCGCACCATTCTGATGTCAGTGTCATGTAGCCTGTCTCTAACCGCGGTATTAACCACTCTCTGCTTTCGATATCAAATTCAGAATAATTTACGCCGTCTCACAGCCTTCGAACAATATCCCCTGAGCCAGCTGGCACACTTACCCACCTCATCACCGCTTTCTACACGGTTTCAAAATCACTGATACCCCTAGCCTGGATAATTCATGAACCGACAGTATGAATGGACTAAAACGCTATAAATACAGATCCAGCTGCTTATTTTGAGCATCGGTAAAAATTAGCCGTGTGTCTATTCACGATCA